>OZ018327.1:12267766-12471812 GCA_963969495.1 Ceratothoa steindachneri
CTTCTTCTTCTTCTTCTTCTTCTTCTTCTTCTTCCCCGTAATTCCTCTGAATTTGAAGACAACAACGGCTCATCCTCTACTGAGCGCTGCTGCCTCAATTATCTGCCCTTATTTCAGATCCATTTTTCATCCCTCTTCAAATTCCTTTTCTTTTTTTATTCCCCCAGGGGGTTACCCCAAATTGACTATTATACCTGACACTTGAAGCAGTGCTACGCCCTTCCCATCCCATTCCTTCCAGCATTTTCAAAAAAATATTGAAACTACCTGGGCTTTATTCCTTCCAGAAATCTTCTCTCTTTTTCCTCAGCTTCTTTCCGCCTAATTTTCTTATGGAGTACGAGTAGGTCGGAAAACTACTAGTGATAAGTCTTCTATTCACCACACCTCTCCACCCAGTGGCAAATGGTATTTGCGAAAAATTGAATTACACCCTGAAGACCATTCTAAAGAAGCTTTGTCCTGAGAATGGCACAGTTACTTGCCTGTAGCACTTTTTGCGTACAGGGAGATCCCTCAAAAGACCCTCGGTTTCGTCCCCTTTGAATTATTGTATGGCTGTAAAGTGCGAGGACCCCTCTGCATCTTCCAAGAACTCTTTGCTAACCCCCAACTGGATATAGAAATTTACCTCCTCTTAATCCTACCTCCTGGACCCAAGGAAACGCCCGGAGACCTTCGCGGACATCGCTTACAAGAAGGCAGATGTGAACCTGGAGAAATATATAACATATTTCGACCTAAAATCAAAGGAAAGAACATTTAAGCCTGATGAGGATGTACTGTTGCTACTTTCCAAGGAGAACAACAAGCTTCCTAGTCGGTGGAAGGGCCCCTGGCTCCTTCCTTGAGGCCAAATGTCTCGTGGATTACCTTATTCGGACCCCTTCTGGACATAAGGTATTCACGTAAACATGTTGAAGAAATACCAACGCCGTGCGAATGGTAATAATTTTGTGGCTCTTACCGAATTGTCTCCCCTGAAACCTTCGTATCCCTCTGACCTCCTTAATATTGCCCAGGTGGTTTGCATCGAACAAGATGGCGACCACCCTTTCCCATCTCTACCTGAGGCTCCATAAACATCCTCCCCGGCGTAAACCTATATCCCGAATTAGCCCCTCATCAAAATAGTCAGCTGCAGCAGGTGCTGAACGACTTCGATGAAGTCCTCTCTGAGATCTGCTGCCACATATGCCAAACACTTCAAACATAGCATCGTTCTTACTATGCAATAACCTGTACGTACGACACAATATCCTCTTTCTATCCACCTGAGGCAGGCCTTGAATTCTGAGGTGAATAACTTGCTCGAACTCGATATCATCGAGCCCTGAAACTAGGATTTCTGTTCCCCAATCGCCACGGTTCCTAAACCCGGCCACTCTTTCCGAATGGGCGTAGACTTCAGAAAGTTAAACTCTGTGGCGGTTTTCGAGGCAAAACCCATTTATTTGATCGACGAGAACCTTGATCTATTTGAGGAGGCCAAGTACATCTCAGAGTTAGCTCTCTGCCTGGCCTATAACCAGATTCCGTTCCTTGAAAGTGTATGAAAATACACGGTGTTTCCCACCTACAAATGACTCATGCAGTTCAAGCGCCTTCCCTTTGAGCTTGTAACTACATGCAGAAATCACAACCGGATGATGCTAAGAATTACGGAAGACCTCTGGCCCTTCTGTCATTTTACTTTGACAATCTATACCAGCAATTGATCCCCCTTCGAGCCCTTTTGACCCGGCTCCGTCAGCATGGACTCACCCTTAGCCCCACTAAGTGCCACTTCACCCACGATACCATCAAGTACCTTGGCATCCATATCGGGAAGAACCAAATGGGACCAAAGGAAAAAAAGGTTCGGGCCATATTAGAAATGCCCCTTCCCCGAAGAAAGAAACATCTCCGGTGATCTATGGGGTCGTCGTTGTTCTACCGTTCTCATCCCCACTTTTGTATCCATTTCTGCTCCTCCTTCCTTGTGTGCAATGTTGCAGAAAAGGTCCCCGGATCCCCTAGTCTGGGACCCCAATGCCACATCAAGGTTCCGGCACCTAAAAGACAAAATGGCGTTCGTCCCCATTTTTAGGCTCACAAATCCCAGTAACCCCTTCGGCATCCGGATGGATGAAGTGACGAAGGCCTCGGATGCGTACTCCTCAAATACGCCGATAGCGGAGAAAGCCACCCTGTGGCATACGCAAGTAGAAAGCTATTAGTGCGTGAGAAAAACTACTCGGTAATAGAACGAGATAGCAAAAATAGCAATTTAATATGGACAAACAACGTGGTCAAGCCATGTGAGCGTATTCCTGCGCATTGGTATTACCTAAGCCCTGGTAAAAGAGATCTGTGCTACATAAACAGACATGCAGTACACTCAAATTAAACCGACCTAAATCCATCATTACTATTGAAGGACACAGTATTTGCCGCCTGAAAATCAAAGAAATATCGTAATGCCTTCGAATACTCCAAAAAGAATCTTATTTGGGGGAAGGGGAGTAAAACGAAAGCCACGAAATTAAATTTAGTACCATCGAAAAAGTACAAAAATGCGGTTAATTGGATATGATTGTGAGCTGAATCATGGTAGAATTAGCCAGCTTTAAATTGATGTCGTATGTGAGGTAGTTTTTGTGTTTGCTCGCATAATCTACTCCTTTCACAACGTTCAAGGTAGAGTGCGACGTCACACTAACCAGGGTGCCATCAAGTGTCCGAAGAGCACTAATCATGGCCGCTTCGGAGGGATTCGACGCATTCACCAAAAGGCTCCCGTCCAAGAAACGCGTCACCTTCGGCTCTCCACCAATCTTACTAGCTAGAGCTCTCCTTTAATGGATCATGTTGTACTTAGCCAATATGTTGCCACCAGTAGAGCGAATAACGATGAAACGCTTAAAACAAGTGGGCACGAAAAGGCCAAGTAGCCTTTTAATGATGGGCCCCAACGTAATCTCGGCTCCGCTCTGAAGTTCTGCTCTTCTTCTGGGAGCCACGGGGTTGGATCCTCGATCTTGGGTTGGTCGCTTAACGAAACAGGAACGGACCCGTCCGTCCCCGTACCCCTCCCTGCCCAGAAGAAGAGGAGCTCCGAGTCTTCGTCGTCTTTTTCTTGTTCTTTTTCTTTTTAGGAGAGAAGGGCAGAGAATGAACCCGCTTCTCCCCTCCGCCGGCAGAAGCCCGTAATCACGATGGACCGCCCTCAACAAGATCCTTCTCCGAGATGGAGAAGGTTCAGTGCCTGGCAGCGAGCGCAGGTTTGTCCCCTTGGAAGGTCCTACCGTCTGGAGCTAGGTTTCCTCAGGGACCATAGCGATCTCAGCGATGGGGGGAGGGTAGGTTCCATGTGGGCATCCTCCAAGGACATCACAGGTCCCACGGGTCGTAAACTCTTTTGTCGAGAAAGAGATGGGGGCACGTAGGGTCACCCCTCAAAGCTAAAATTCGAGCCCGCAGGTCTTTGGAGGGAATAAGCCTACAGGCCCTATCTTCCCTCCTACCACTAATGGGGTTAGCCATATCGTTCCTCTCCTACCGAGAGTGGTCAATTATGGGTCAGCTTCCTTTCGTGGCAGTCTCCTTAGAAAATTAAGGTGGACTGCCGCTTGAGGGAGGGAGGCCCTTAGAGGGCACCTCCAGAGAAGTGGGTGATGGGAAATCCTCTACACCTGTAGGCAGAGGAGAGGAGTTAGCCTTCTCTCCATTTGAACAGATTTAGAGGGAATTTCACGAAAGCACAGGAGTGAATATTTCATTTTTTCAGTGGAGCTGCCCAAGGGTGGCTCCAACGATGGTCGAGGATAAGATAAGGGAGTATTTTTTTTAAATTCATCATTGGGTGACCCTAAAATAATCAAAAGGATTCAAACGCTCATCACCGTACGGCGGAGCCCGCTCTTCGAGAGGTGAGTACAGGTCCGGCAGAGCCAGCTATCGCCATTTCGGGCCTCTCCCCCCGCCTAGTGGCCTGGCATCCCATCAGCATGGCGTAAAATAGATAGAGGTTAAAAGAAGTGTAGCGGTCTATAACCTTACAAGTGTAAATATTTAATCCTAACTGTATATATATATATATATATATATATATATATATATATATATATATATATATATATATATATATATTTATATATATGTATATATTTATATATATATATATATATATATATATATATATATATATATATATATATATATATATATATATATATATATATATATAAATTTAATTTCAAGAAGGGTTGGTAACCCTGACATAAATCGTGAGATTGTTACTCCCGCTCTCCAAAGCGTCTTAAAATTAACATGAGGTTCATTCGCAATGCTGTCCTCATCGGTGAATTATGTCTTTAATATTTGTATTGTAATTTTTTAGCTAAATATGTCCCCCAAAATCCTGATTTAATTAGTGATTTTTTTTCTCATTTACAGACCTTCCCAACTCCCTTATAATCTATTTATCAATCCCAATTAATCTATTTTTTATCTAATTTCTTATAATCTATTTAACCAGTTAATAATTGCCAATCAAATTACTAATTACTATCTCTCAATTATCTATTAGCCAATTACTATTTAATATCTATTTATCATAATATATAATCTATTTCCGCTTTTTATGATTTAGCAACATTTAGAAAATTATAATCTATTTAATATATAATATTTATCAATTGTAAATCTATTCTGGTTAACTCATGCAAATTTAATTCACACGCGTAAAATTCAATACAATCAAACTGCTACTGTATAAATTCACCTTTAAATAAGTTAACTGTTTATTCAACAATATATTTTTTTCTTAACTCTTTGTTATTGATTCATGTATTTCCCCAACGTCACCCAGGTTTAGGCCTAAGAAAATTTGTCTGCAAAATTCAGGCTTCATTTAGCAGTTAACTTCATTCCCTTGAATAACGAAATATAGGTTTTTATGTATAGTGTGACCTGAGCTATCTAGTGTATTACGCAATATACCTCCAAAAACCTATAAATAGTGCCCAAAATAGTTTAATTATCTCCCATCTATTCGTTAATTCGTAATAATAAATTAATTATCACTGTCATGTTTGCTATTTTGTGGACGACACCTTCCGTCGCCTCCCTCAGCCTCATTTTTTCCTCGCCTGGACTTTTATTTTTCATGAATGACTCGACACGTGCTCGTTTCTTAATCCTAAGTTAACCTTAACATCCTTAAGTTCTCCCTTAGCAATTTCGTAACAATAATTATAATATACAGTAATAAATACAAAGAGTGAACAGTTTTCAATAATTTTTTTGTAATTTTTACGTACAAGCGCGTGAATTGAATTTTGGAATACACATATACACACACACACACACTTTTATTTTTCTATAAATGGATTATAATGGAGCCCCAAGCTACGCACCAACTTCGGGCACAGTAACAACCATGCAAGCATCCTCTCCGGCAACAGCAACGACGTATTCATCCACCTTTCCCCCACGAAGGCATTCTATATCCCACTCAACGCCCTTTTCCCACTCCCTCTCCGATTCAGCTTCCGCCATTCGATGCACAAAAACCCATCGGCTGGTGGGAAATAGTGGAGCTCATCCTCCAGCCCCAGGCAGTTCCTAAGGACCAGAGAACAATCATCGTAGTCCAGAAATTACCTCTAAGTATTTTTCCCATTTTTAAAAGTATTCTGTTTGATGGGATAATTTCTGGTTCTTGGGGAAGGTTCAAGAGGGTGTTCATTTAGGAATTTGGGAGGTTAAAAATACAGGACCTGCGGATCCTTCTCTATACGCAGGAAATGGGGGACAGGTGCCCCACGCATTTTATTAAACATTTCAAGACCCTGGCACATGACAAAGGAGCACAGCTGGACCAACTCGAGCCACTCATAACTGAGATATTCATGCGTAGGATGCCGGACCAAATTAAGCTCCTCATATTAATGTCCTCCCCATCGAACGTGGAGAAGATGGCAGAGGCGGTTGACGCCCTGTATAATAATCCATTCATCAGCTGCGGAAATGAGGTAAATAGGGGGCGTATTACATCATCAGACTCTAATGGTAAACACCACTCACATGTATCCATTTCTCAGGTTAAGTCACCGGCTGGAGCTCCTTACAGCCGGCCAGGACTCCCTCAGGATGAATCCTCCCAGGCGTCGGGTTTGTTATCTGTTTTGGAGAGGATTGAAATGGATATTCCTGCCCTAAAGGTGCGAACGGGTCTTCACTGAGAGCAACATCGTGAGCAGGACGGAGGCGTCAGACGTCGTTCTCCTTCCTGAAAAACGCAACACCAACTAGGGAACTCCAGCACAAGTGGTGAGGCATAGCAGTTTCATTTCGAACCTAGGCCTAATTGCCGCTATCCTGACAACTCTCAGGGTAACTGCTGGTACCACTCTAATTATGGGAACAACGCTGTCTGGTGTATTCAGCCTTGCAGTTTTTATTGGGCATCATCTCATGCCTACAACTTTAACCTTCATTCTGGTCGTGTTGCTAATACTGCTATTTTTCAGTGTGATAGAACGAGTTGAAGCTGCGTTAATTTCAACTCCTATCCCATATTATTTAAAACCACGATGCTGCCCACGTGCATCTTCGATTCGAAGCTTGGAGTCTTATCACATCTACCGGATGGCAATGTTTAAACAAGGAGGTTATCGTCCCCCCGTTCGCCCCCATACGCCGACCTCGCCAGATTGAGTAAAGCTTATGGGCAGATAAGGCATTGTTCTCTGGCGCGGCTGTGCATTCCCTCGAAGCTCCCACTCTATTGTCCCCCCACGCGAAGGAGATGTCCTGGCTATTTATATGGAAACTTTACCACTAAGATAAGATTAGAGATCCAGATTTGCGTCGCGAAACATCACCACGACCCTCTCTCCCTTTGTGCGCCAAGGGACCTCGACCTCGAGATTCACCATCACTTGTCCAGAAGGAGGACAATATTCCTTGAGTGCCAAAGGTTCGAGCCTTTCGTGACGCCAAGTCTCCAAGGCTTCCCCCCCTGTTGTTCAAAGGAGAACAGCATTAGAACAGCCATTGTTCGTTTTGAGCCCTTCGCCAAGAAACGGTTCTCATCCACCCCTGTTGTTCAAAGGAGAACAGCATTAGAACAGCCATTGTTCGTTTTGAGCCCTTCGCCAAGAAACGGTTCGCACCCCCCCCCCCTGTTGTTCAGAAGAGAACAACATTAGAACAGCCATTGTTCTTGAGCCCGTAGACAAGAGACGGTTCTCATCCCCCCTTTGTTCAGAAGAGAACAACCTAGAACAGCCATTGTTCTTCAAGCCGTTCGTCGAGAAACGGTTCTCCTTCCCAAGACGCCACGTCAGGATCCTTTCCCCCCCCCCTTCGGCTGGAACTCGCCAGCGGACCGAAACTCCTTCGCGCCATCTTCCACTGCACCACTAGTGCAAAAGTTACGTAAGCCAAACGTCACCTTTGAGTACTTAACCCTTTTTGTCAATTCGATCCTGTGCTTTAAATGGTTTATCGAACCATCCCATCTCTTTAACTCTATATTTGTTTTACCTGTTTAAATCCTTTAAATCCTCGGATTAGCCCGAGTCTCCACGACCCTTTCATTCCCTGTTTATGTCAATATTTTCCGTCTTGTGTTTGTTGGTAGTTATTATTAATAAAACTCTATTTTATTAATGATAGCAATATTATTATCCTTGAGCTCAGTTCCACTTCCTTTAGCATATCGAAGATATATAATATCGGCCGCCAGACAGTAACGCACTCTAAAGATAATTAAGGAAGTTCCCTCAACGAATAGTGATATATGGTATCGTCGGGAGTCATTCTACGACATTCAGCCTTCAGGCTTTTGCTGGTACTACCTCAAATTTTGTGCAAGAGCATAAAAATGATCAAGCCCATACTCGTACCATCAAAATGCTCAATCTTCATCTTAAACTGAGGCTAGACTAACTTCACCAGCTTCGAACCTACAAAATTCTAAGGGTTCTCTTACCCAACTATCACCTTCAGCACAGGAAACTTTAAACTGAATTCGCAAGTGATACGTGGGTCTGTCACCTCTTCAATCTCATCACTTCATTAGGTCGATCCTCCATTTAGTATTCATAAGCCACTCTCTGGTTTCTCCTTCCCGGTTGAAACTGGCACTCAATGCAGTGTCATTCCAGCCTCTTCAGTCGAGAAATCTTGCACTTCTTCTGATCTTGTCCTTAAAGCTGCCGATTTATCGGACATAAGGATTTATGGGAGGCGTATCCTCGAGCTTTCTTTAGAGTTACGTCGTGTTTTCCCATGGACATTGATCAGAGTGTACGTCGACATTCTAAATTGGGCTTCGATTTCTTTTTCCGCTCATGACCGCAAGCTCATCGACAGAACCACGACAATAACTGTTACTGGTTCATTCTTTCCTTCTACCAGCTCTGCCTTCTTTGTTCATCTCCCTGCAACTGCTCCCCAATGAGGGCAACTTGTGCGGAATTTCCCAAGGCTCTGTCTGCCTCCTTCTAATGACAGATCTATGAAGCACGAAAGGGTGCGATTCCACTCGCAAATCCTTGAAACCTGTCTATGACGGACGCTTTCTCGTCGTCTCTAGGAAGCCGAAATTCTTTGTACTGCAGCTGGCACCAAGCGAGATACGGTTTCCATTGATCGGCTTACATTCATCTGGAACAGTCACTACCTTCCTCTTCCATTAATATAAGTCCAGTGGTCATCCCAGCCTAACTTCCACACCCAACTATTCCTTCAACATTTTTTAACAAACTAACGCCACTTCCGAAATCTTCTTCGACTTTTTCAAATCAAATTGCAACCTTTCGTCCAACCTCTAGACTCGCAAACCCTCCTTCACCAATCTTTACACCCCCATCCATTCTTCTTCCCAACTGCTGCCGCCTTACTTTTTGTTGCATCGCCACTCGACAGCAGCTGGAGAACACCAAGCGACCAACGCGCAACACCCGATAGTCGCCTTTTCGGGAGGTTTAGAACAATCGTCACCTCACGCTCTGGTCCTCACTCGCGACAATATCCCGCCTCAATCGAGTGAAACTACTAATCGCCACCTAACCCGCAATCTCAGTCAGCCAATTGCCACCATAACCTGTTTTGGTCGCGTTGTAAAGAGGCCTCGCTGCTATATAGACTAAGATTTATGTAAATACCTTGTGTTGTGCGAGCTTTTCCTCGGTGGAGCAGTAGTGTAGCGGTCTATACCCCTACTAGTGTAAATATTTAATCCTAACTGTATATATATATATATATATATATATATATATATACACAGTTAGGATCAAATATTTAATCCTATCTGTATATATATATATATATATATATATATATATATATATATATATACACACAGTTAGGATCAAATATTTAAACCTATCTGTATATATATATATATATATATATATATATATATATATATATATATATATATATATATATATATATATATATACAGATAGGATTAAATATTTGATCCTAACTGTGTGTATATATATATATATATATATATATATATATATACAGTTAGGATTAAATATTTACACTAGTAGGGGTATAGACCGCTACACTACTGCTCCACCGAGGAAAAGCTCGCACAACACAAGGTATTTACATAAATCTTAGTCTATATAGCAGCGAGGCCTCTTTACAACGCGACCAAAACAGGTTATGGTGGCAATTGGCTGACTGAGATTGCGGGTTAGGTGGCGATTAGTAGTTTCACTCGATTGAGGCGGGATATTGTCGCGAGTGAGGACCAGAGCGTGAGGTGACGATTGTTCTAAACCTCCTGAAAAGGCGACTATCGGGTGTTGCGCGTTGGTCGCTTGGTGTTCTCCAGCTGCTGTCGAGTGGCGATGCAACAAAAAGTGAGGCGGCAGCAGTTGGGAAGAAGAATGGATGGGGGTGTAAAGATTGGTGAAGGAGGGTTTGCGAGTCTAGAGGTTGGACGAAAGGTTGCAATTTGATTTGAAAAAATCGAAAAAGATTTCGGAAGTGGCGTTAGTTTGTTAAAAAATGTTAAAGGAATAGTTGGGTGTGGAAGTTAGGCTGGGATGACCACTGGACTTATATTAATGGAAGAGAAAGGTAGTGACTGTTCCAGATGAATGTAAGCCGATCGATGGAAACCGTATCTCGCTTGGTGCCAGCTGCAGTACAAAGAATTTCGGCTTCCTAGAGACGACGAGAAAGCGTCCGTCATAGACAGGTTTCAAGGATTTGCGAGTGGAATCGCACCCTTTCGTGCTTCATAGATCTGTCATTAGAAGGAGGCAGACAGAGCCTTGGGAAATTCCGCACAAGTTGCCCTCATTGGGGAGCAGTTGCAGGGAGATGAACAAAGAAGGCAGAGCTGGTAGAAGGAAAGAATGAACCAGTAACAGTTATTGTCGTGGTTCTGTCGATGAGCTTGCGGTCATGAGCGGAAAAAGAAATCGAAGCCCAATTTAGAATGTCGACGTACACTCTGATCAATGTCCATGGGAAAACACGACGTAACTCTAAAGAAAGCTCGAGGATACGCCTCCCATAAATCCTTATGTCCGATAAATCGGCAGCTTTAAGGACAAGATCAGAAGAAGTGCAAGATTTCTCGACTGAAGAGGCTGGAATGACACTGCATTGAGTGCCAGTTTCAACCGGGAAGGAGAAACCAGAGAGTGGCTTATGAATACTAAATGGAGGATCGACCTAATGAAGTGATGAGATTGAAGAGGTGACAGACCCACGTATCACTTGCGAATTCAGTTTAAAGTTTCCTGTGCTGAAGGTGATAGTTGGGTAAGAGAACCCTTAGAATTTTGTAGGTTCGAAGCTGGTGAAGTTAGTCTAGCCTCAGTTTAAGATGAAGATTGAGCATTTTGATGGTACGAGTATGGGCTTGATCATTTTTATGCTCTTGCACAAAATTTGAGGTAGTACCAGCAAAAGCCTGAAGGCTGAATGTCGTAGAATGACTCCCGACGATACCATATATCACTATTCGTTGAGGGAACTTCCTTAATTATCTTTAGAGTGCGTTACTGTCTGGTGGCCGATATTATGTATCTTCGATATGCTAAAGGAAGTGGAACTGAGCTCAAGGATAATAATAGTGCTATCATTAATAAAATAGAGTTTTATTAATAATAACTACCAACAAACACAAGACGGAAAATATTGACATAAACAGGGAATGAAAGGGTCGTGGAGACTCGGGCTAATCCGAGGATTTAAAGGATTTAAACAGGTAAAACAAATATAGAGTTAAAGAGATGGGATGGTTCGATAAACCATTTAAAGCACAGGATAGAATTGACAAAAAGGGTTAAGTACTCAAAGGTGACGTTTGGCTTACGTAACTTTTGCACTAGTGGTGCAGTGGAAGGTGGCGCGAAGGAGTTTTGGTCCGCTGGCGAGTTCCAGCCGAAGGGGGGGGGGGAAAGGATCCTGACGTGGCGTCTTGGGAAGGAGAACCGTTTCTCGACGAACGGCTTGAAGAACAATGGCTGTTCTAGGTTGTTCTCTTCTGAACAAAGGGGGGATGAGAACCGTCTCTTGTCTACGGGCTCAAGAACAATGGCTGTTCTAATGTTGTTCTCCTCTGAACAACAGGGGGGGGGGGTGCAAACCGTTTCTTGGCGAAGGGCTTAAAACGAACAATGGCTGTTCTAATGCTGTTCTCCTTTGAACAACAGGGGTGGATGAGAACCGTTTCTTGGCGAAGGGCTCAAAACGAACAATGGCTGTTCTAATGCTGTTCTCCTTTGAACAACAGGGGGGAAGCCTTGGGGACTTGGCGTCACGAAAGGCTCGAACCTTTGGCACTCAAGGAATATTGTCCTCCTTCTGGACAAGTGATGGTGAATCTCGAGGTCGAGGTCCCTTGGCGCACAAAGGGAGAGAGGGTCGTGGTGATGTTTCGCGACGCAAATCTGGATCTCTAATCTTATCTTAGTGGTAAAGTTTCCATATAAATAGCCAGGACATCTCCTTCGCGTGGGGGGACAATAGAGTGGGAGGTTCGAGGGAATGCACAGCCGCGCCAGAGAACAATGCCTTATCTGCCCATAAGCCTTACTCAATCTGGCGAGGTCGGCGTATGGGGGCGAACGGGGGGACGATAACCTCCTTGTTTAAACATTGCCATCCGGTAGATGTGATAAGACTCCAAGCTTCGAATCGAAGATGCACGTGGGCAGCATCGTGGTTTTAAATAATATGGGATAGGAGTTGAAATTAACGCAGCTTCAACTCGTTCTATCACACTGAAAAATAGCAGTATTAGCAACACGACCAGAATGAAGGTTAAAGTTGTAGGCATGAGATGATGCCCAATAAAAACTGCAAGGCTGAACACACCAGACAGCGTTGTTCCCATAATTAGAGTGGTACCAGCAGCTACCCTGAGAGTTGTCAGGATAGCGGCAATTAGGCCTAGGTTCGAAATGAAACTGCTATGCCTCACCACTTGTGCTGGAGTTCCCTAGTTGGTGTTGCGTTTTTCAGGAAGGAGAACGACGTCTGACGCCTCCGTCCTGCTCACGATGTTGCTCTCAGTGAAGACCCGTTCGCACCTTTAGGGCAGGAATATCCATTTCAATCCTCTCCAAAACAGATAACAAACCCGACGCCTGGGAGGATTCATCCTGAGGGAGTCCTGGCCGGCTGTAAGGAGCTCCAGCCGGTGACTTAACCTGAGAAATGGATACATGTGAGTGGTGTTTACCATTAGAGTCTGATGATGTAATACGCCCCCTATTTACCTCATTTCCGCAGCTGATGAATGGATTATTATACAGGGCGTCAACCGCCTCTGCCATCTTCTCCACGTTCGATGGGGAGGACATTAATATGAGGAGCTTAATTTGGTCCGGCATCCTACGCATGAATATCTCAGTTATGAGTGGCTCGAGTTGGTCCAGCTGTGCTCCTTTGTCATGTGCCAGGGTCTTGAAATGTTTAATAAAATGCGTGGGGCACCTGTCCCCCATTTCCTGCGTATAGAGAAGGATCCGCAGGTCCTGTATTTTTAACCTCCCAAATTCCTAAATGAACACCCTCTTGAACCTTCCCCAAGAACCAGAAATTATCCCATCAAACAGAATACTTTTAAAAATGGGAAAAATACTTAGAGGTAATTTCTGGACTACGATGATTGTTCTCTGGTCCTTAGGAACTGCCTGGGGCAGGAGGATGAGCTCCACTATTTCCCACCAGCCGATGGGTTTTTGTGCATCGAATGGCGGAAGCTGAATCGGAGAGGGAGTGGGAAAAGGGCGTTGAGTGGGATATAGAATGCCTTCGTGGGGGAAAGGTGGATGAATACGTCGTTGCTGTTGCCGGAGAGGATGCTTGCATGGTTGTTACTGTGCCCGAAGTTGGTGCGTAGCTTGGGGCTCCATTATAATCCATTTATAGAAAAATAAAAGTGTGTGTGTGTGTGTATATGTGTATTCCAAAATTCAATTCACGCGCTTGTACGTAAAAATTACAAAAAAATTATTGAAAACTGTTCACTCTTTGTATTTATTACTGTATATTATAATTATTGTTACGAAATTGCTAAGGGAGAACTTAAGGATGTTAAGGTTAACTTAGGATTAAGAAACGAGCACGTGTCGAGTCATTCATGAAAAATAAAAGTCCAGGCGAGGAAAAAATGAGGCTGAGGGAGGCGACGGAAGGCGTCGTCCACAAAATAGCAAACATGACAGTGATAATTAATTTATTATTACGAATTAACGAATAGATGGGAGATAATTAAACTATTTTGGGCACCATTTATAGGTTTTTGGAGGTATATTGCGTAATACACTAGATAGCTTAGGTCACACTATACATAAAAACCTATATTTCGTTATTCAAGGGAATGAAGTTAACTGCTAAATGAAGTCTGAATTTTGCAGACAAATTTTCTTAGGCCTAAACCTGGGTGACGTTGGGGAAATACATGAATCAATAACAAAGAGTTAAGAAAAAAATATATTGTTGAATAAACAGTTAACTTATTTAAAGGTGAATTTATACAGTAGCAGTTTGATTGTATTGAATTTTACGCGTGTGAATTAAATTTGCATGAGTTAACCAGAATAGATTTACAATTGATAAATATTATATATTAAATAGATTATAATTTTCTAAATGTTGCTAAATCATAAAAAGCGGAAATAGATTATATATTATGATAAATAGATATTAAATAGTAATTGGCTAATAGATAATTGAGAGATAGTAATTAGTAATTTGATTGGCAATTATTAACTGGTTAAATAGATTATAAGAAATTAGATAAAAAATAGATTAATTGGGATTGATAAATAGATTATAAGGGAGTTGGGAAGGTCTGTAAATGAGAAAAAAAATCACTAATTAAATCAGGATTTTGGGGGACATATTTAGCTAAAAAATTACAATACAAATATTAAAGACATAATTCACCGATGAGGACAGCATTGCGAATGAACCTCATGTTAATTTTAAGATGCTTTGGAGAACGGGAGTAACAATCTCACGATTTATGTCAGGGTTACCAACCCTTCTTGAAATTAAATTTATATATATATATATATATATATATATATATATATATATATATATATATATATATATATATATATAAATATATGTATATATAAATATATATATATATATATATATATATATATATATATATATATATATATATATATATAAATATATATATATATATAAATATATATATATATATATATATATATATATATATATATATATATATATATATATATATATATATATATATATATACAGTTAGGATTAAATATTTACACTTGTAAGGTTATAGACCGCTACACTTCTTTTGACCTCTATCTATTTTACGCCATGCTGATGGGATGCCAGGCCACTAGGCGGGGGGAGAGGCCCGAAATGGCGATAGCTGGCTCTGCCGGACCTGTACTCACCTCTCGAAGAGCGGGCTCCGCCGTACGGTGATGAGCGTTTGAATCCCGTGATTATTTTAGGGTCACCCAATGATGAATTTAAAAAAAATACTCCCTTATCTTATCCTCGACCATCGTTGGAGCCACCCTTGGGCAGCTCCACTGAAAAAATGAAATATTCACTCCTGTGCTTTCGTGAAATTCCCTCTAAATCTGTTCAAATGGAGAGAAGGCTAACTCCTCTCCTCTGCCTACAGGTGTAGAGGATTTCCCATCACCCACTTCTCTGGAGGTGCCCTCTAAGGGCCTCCCTCCCTCAAGCGGCAGTCCACCTTAATTTTCTAAGGAGACTGCCACGAAAGGAAGCTGACCCATAATTGACCACTCTCGGTAGGAGAGGAACGATATGGCTAACCCCATTAGTGGTAGGAGGGAAGATAGGGCCTGTAGGCTTATTCCCTCCAAAGACCTGCGGGCTCGAATTTTAGCTTTGAGGGGTGACCCTACGTGCCCCCATCTCTTTCTCGACAAAAGAGTTTACGACCCGTGGGACCTGTGATGTCCTTGGAGGATGCCCACATGGAACCTACCCTCCCCCCATCGCTGAGATCGCTATGGTCCCTGAGGAAACCTAGCTCCAGACGGTAGGACCTTCCAAGGGGACAAACCTGCGCTCGCTGCCAGGCACTGAACCTTCTCCATCTCGGAGAAGGATCTTGTTGAGGGCGGTCCATCGTGATTACGGGCTTCTGCCGGCGGAGGGGAGAAGCGGGTTCATTCTCTGCCCTTCTCTCCTAAAAAGAAAAAGAACAAGAAAAAGACGACGAAGACTCGGAGCTCCTCTTCTTCTGGGCAGGGAGGGGTACGGGGACGGACGGGTCCGTTCCTGTTTCGTTAAGCGACCAACCCAAGATCGAGGATCCAACCCCGTGGCTCCCAGAAGAAGAGCAGAACTTCAGAGCGGAGCCGAGATTACGTTGGGGCCCATCATTAAAAGGCTACTTGGCCTTTTCGTGCCCACTTGTTTTAAGCGTTTCATCGTTATTCGCTCCACTGGTGGCAACATATTGGCTAAGTACAACATGATCCATTAAAGGAGAGCTCTAGCTAGTAAGATTGGTGGAGAGCCGAAGGTGACGCGTTTCTTGGACGGGAGCCTTTTGGTGAATGCGTCGAATCCCTCCGAAGCGGCCATGATTAGTGCTCTTCGGACACTTGATGGCACCCTGGTTAGTGTGACGTCGCACTCTACCTTGAACGTTGTGAAAGGAGTAGATTATGCGAGCAAACACAAAAACTACCTCACATACGACATCAATTTAAAGCTGGCTAATTCTACCATGATTCAGCTCACAATCATATCCAATTAACCGCATTTTTGTACTTTTTCGATGGTACTAAATTTAATTTCGTGGCTTTCGTTTTACTCCCCTTCCCCCAAATAAGATTCTTTTTGGAGTATTCGAAGGCATTACGATATTTCTTTGATTTTCAGGCGGCAAATACTGTGTCCTTCAATAGTAATGATGGATTTAGGTCGGTTTAATTTGAGTGTACTGCATGTCTGTTTATGTAGCACAGATCTCTTTTACCAGGGCTTAGGTAATACCAATGCGCAGGAATACGCTCACATGGCTTGACCACGTTGTTTGTCCATATTAAATTGCTATTTTTGCTATCTCGTTCTATTACCGAGTAGTTTTTCTCACGCACTAATAGCTTTCTACTTGCGTATGCCACAGGGTGGCTTTCTCCGCTATCGGCGTATTTGAGGAGTACGCATCCGAGGCCTTCGTCACTTCATCCATCCGGATGCCGAAGGGGTTACTGGGATTTGTAAGCCTAAAAATGGGGACGAACGCCATTTTGTCTTTTAGGTGCCGGAACCTTGATGTGGCATTGGGGTCCCAGACTAGGGGATCCGGGGACCTTTTCTGCAACATTGCACACAAGGAAGGAGGAGCAGAAATGGATACAAAAGTGGGGATGAGAACGGTAGAACAACGACGACCCCATAGATCACCGGAGATGTTTCTTTCTTCGGGGAAGGGGCATTTCTAATATGGCCCGAACCTTTTTTTCCTTTGGTCCCATTTGGTTCTTCCCGATATGGATGCCAAGGTACTTGATGGTATCGTGGGTGAAGTGGCACTTAGTGGGGCTAAGGGTGAGTCCATGCTGACGGAGCCGGGTCAAAAGGGCTCGAAGGGGGATCAATTGCTGGTATAGATTGTCAAAGTAAAATGACAGAAGGGCCAGAGGTCTTCCGTAATTCTTAGCATCATCCGGTTGTGATTTCTGCATGTAGTTACAAGCTCAAAGGGAAGGCGCTTGAACTGCATGAGTCATTTGTAGGTGGGAAACACCGTGTATTTTCATACACTTTCAAGGAACGGAATCTGGTTATAGGCCAGGCAGAGAGCTAACTCTGAGATGTACTTGGCCTCCTCAAATAGATCAAGGTTCTCGTCGATCAAATAAATGGGTTTTGCCTCGAAAACCGCCACAGAGTTTAACTTTCTGAAGTCTACGCCCATTCGGAAAGAGTGGCCGGGTTTAGGAACCGTGGCGATTGGGGAACAGAAATCCTAGTTTCAGGGCTCGATGATATCGAGTTCGAGCAAGTTATTCACCTCAGAATTCAAGGCCTGCCTCGGGTGGATAGAAAGAGGATATTGTGTCGTACGTACAGGTTATTGCATAGTAAGAACGATGCTATGTTTGAAGTGTTTGGCATATGTGGCAGCAGATCTCAGAGAGGACTTCATCGAAGTCGTTCAGCACCTGCTGCAGCTGACTATTTTGATGAGGGGCTAATTCGGGATATAGGTTTACGCCGGGGAGGATGTTTATGGAGCCTCAGGTAGAGATGGGAAAGGGTGGTCGCCATCTTGTTCGATGCAAACCACCTGGGCAATATTAAGGAGGTCAGAGGGATACGAAGGTTTCAGGGGAGACAATTCGGTAAGAGCCACAAAATTATTACCATTCGCACGGCGTTGGTATTTCTTCAACATGTTTACGTGAATACCTTATGTCCAGAAGGGGTCCGAATAAGGTAATCCACGAGACATTTGGCCTCAAGGAAGGAGCCAGGGGCCCTTCCACCGACTAGGAAGCTTGTTGTTCTCCTTGGAAAGTAGCAACAGTACATCCTCATCAGGCTTAAATGTTCTTTCCTTTGATTTTAGGTCGAAATATGTTATATATTTCTCCAGGTTCACATCTGCCTTCTTGTAAGCGATGTCCGCGAAGGTCTCCGGGCGTTTCCTTGGGTCCAGGAGGTAGGATTAAGAGGAGGTAAATTTCTATACCCAGTTGGGGGTTAGCAAAGAGTTCTTGGAAGATGCAGAGGGGTCCTCGCACTTTACAGCCATACAATAATTCAAAGGGGACGAAACTGAGGGTCTTTTGAGGGATCTCCCTGTACGCAAAAAGTGCTACAGGCAAGTAACTGTGCCATTCTCAGGACAAAGCTTCTTTAGAATGGTCTTCAGGGTGCAATTCAATTTTTCGCAAATACCATTTGCCACTGGGTGGAGAGGTGTGGTAAATAGAAGACTTATCACTAGTAGTTTTCCGACCTACTCGTACTCCATAAGAAAATTAGGCGGAAAGAAGCTGAGGAAAAAGAGGGAAGATTTCTGGAAGGAATAAAGCCCAGGTAGTTTCAATATTTTTTTGAAAATGCCGGAAGGAATGGGATGGGAAGGGCGTAGCACTGCTTCAAGTGTCAGGTATAATAGTCAATTTGGGGTAACCCCCCGGGGAATAGAAAAAGAAAAGGAATTTGAAGAGGGATGAAAAATGGATCTGAAATAATGGCAGATAATTGAGGCAGCAGCGCTCAGTAGAGGATGAGCCGTTGTTGTCTTCAAATTCAGAGGAATTACGGGGAAGAAGAAGAAGAAGAAGAAGAAGAAGAAGAAGAAGAAGAAGAAGAAGAAGAAGAAAAATAAGAAGAGCAGACATACAGAGAATTAGAGATGGGATTTCGTTGGTCATTTACGAGGTGATTGTACCAAAGAAGGGCACCGACCAAAGGGGATTAGCTTAGTGGTCGTGGATTTAGATACAGGAGGATTAACATAGAAGTCGAGGCTCTTCCTTACGTGGCAGCTTCGCTTAAGAGTTCAAAACACTCTCGAGGGAAAACGCCATGGCCAGGGAACTTTGGGTTCCGCAGAACCGGCCATCTGCGACCTACTAAGGAGGAGTCTCTCAGTAACCACACTACCAAACAAACAGAACAAACAAGTAAATAGAGAAGATGAGCAAACACACGAGAGCGATTAAATAACTCAAATAGAAGAACCAGCAGAAGCGGAAGAATCTTATAACCTTATAGGCCTATCGGATGATGGACGGGATAGATAGCGCCATCTACAAATGGAAATATTACTCAGAACATGACTTCGACATGCTCGAAACGGCATTAAACGAAGACATAAAAATATCTCAAACACGAATTAGCCTATGATTTATAAACCTCAACGACGGGAACGTAAAGATTAACGTCCTCCATCACTTGTCATTGGGTCTAAACCTGCTTGGAAATGATATTGAGAGATTTCAAATTTTGGAAAAAGGAGACCCAAGAGTTCCACTTGAATTTCGTGTAATGTTGTGCAGCTCCTCCCGGTTTCAGTTGTACCAAGGGCATTATTGCCCCAGTTCCACCCTCCCCTCTTCCATTTATAAGTATAAAGTTGTATTAATATATAAAATTAATTATTGAAATTTTCCTTTCCTGCTTAATATTCTTTGTCTTGTTCCTCAATTACTCCTTTTTCCCATTCTAAATCACTTTTCCTTCAATATATCATATTTAGACCAGCCAAAATTGGCGAAAAACTAACTATTTTTTCAACCCTTTTCCCTTAAACCAATTTACTTTTTAAAATCTTTCAAAATTTATTCACTTTCGAATGAACTGAAAGACCTTATGAGATAAACATTGATTATTATCATTGGAGGAAGCTCACTTCTTTTAAAGATAGGCAAAAAGGCCGTGTCATTTTACTTTTGCTTTTATTATTCAATATCTGAGGTACTTTACTTTTGATCTTTGTTTCCCAACTGTGATACCGAGTTTATATAAGTAATCGCGCGGTTGTGTTTTCTCGGTTGTCGAGAAGCTTTATTCCGGTGGACCGCATCAATTTCACGAGCTCCTGACCTCCTGAAAATTCTTCATATTTTAATTCTATTTTTCATCGTCTCCTAATCAAATATGGAAGGAACGAGAGAAAGGATGTGGGATGATAACGAAGGAAATTACAGACTAATTGAGGAATTTAGACGTGAGGTTCTAGAGGGAAGTATTCCATTTTATGGATAGATGATTTGTCGTGTTTCGAGAAGCCCAGCACTTACAACCATAGAAGAGGAATATTTTAAGGAAGAGAAAAAGAAGAAAATTACGAAAAAGAAAAGAATTAGGAACATCTGCGCATCATTGCTGTGTTGTTTAAGGAGGGAAAAGAAAAATGATTGAGAAAAAGGACGAGAATATGAAAGAATATTAGGACTATGAATGAATAGCTAAATAAAAGTAATAATGAGAGTATATTTTGTTTCTTTAAACCTTTAAACTGGATCATATTTATTTTTATATTAATATTTCCCTTTTTAAATCTTTACAAAATAAATTCTTTTAATTCGGAAAATGAAATTAGATCCTTAAAACATCCTCCATTTGTTTATAACAAAAAAATATAAAAACATTTTCACTTTTCATTTTTCGACGAGTGAAAATGCTTTCACCCTTGTAGGATACCACCAATTGTTAGACTATTCACTCATTGAGTGATGGGTGGTGTTACGATGCCCCAGCTGCGAATAAAACTCCGAAGAGCGACAGGTTTTCTTGACCCAAGTGCCCCAAGAGAACCTGGTTCTCGTGACTCTCTCGGGTCGTCTTTATCACCTCTTTTAAATCTCGCACATTAATTGCCGCGCCTGTATAGACCAAATAAAGGAGGAAAGATGGTGTTAAACGCTCTGAAATAAAATGGGGTTGCCATCCATTCTCATTTCAATATTTGCTATCAATTTTAAGGAAATTGTCTGACATTATAATGAAATGTGTTGAAATGCTTGATAGCACTACCTCCCAGCCCCCCGGCCCTCCTAAACGCCAAAGCCCATTCCCTCCTTTTATTCTCTTCTCAACTATTTTGTTGAATCAGAGGAGGCAGCTTAAAGGTCTCAACATAGTCAACTATTATGATAGTGAAGAGCCCACAAGAGGCTAAAATAAATTATACCACTACCTTCTTTCCCCCTACCTCCAAAACCCCTCGTACCTTCAATGGTTAGTAAGACGAGAGAGGAGACCAATCCTTTATTCCATTTTTAATTTATCAATTCTTAGTCGCGTGTGACTCTACCTTCGACTATGTAGGGCAGGCTGTCGGTACCCGTTTTGCTTTTTTTGTGTGTTGGTTATGACACTATTCGACTGCTAACGAAATTTGAAACCCTTATGTTCTTTTATATTCTCTTTCGAATCATCACATAAAAAACTTACACAACCAACCACTACACCACAACCACTTAACAACCACCACCTAAACCACCTACACCTACAGCATTATCATCACGACCACCCCCACTACCTACCCCACCACTAATAACCCAACAATAACTACACCACCACCAACTACACCACCACTAACTACACCCCCACCAACTACACCACCACCAACTACACCACTACTAGCTACAGCAACACCAGCGCCACAACCCACACCAGAAACACCACCTCTACCATAACTACCTCTCCGGCACCACCACCTACAACACCAAAACCTACACAACCACCACCTTAATCACCTACATCTACAGCACTATCACCTACAACACCAGTACCTACCACACCCACACCTACACAACAACTACCTACCCCACCACTATATACATAAGCAATACCTCCAACATTACCACCTGCACCATCTGCGCCTACATTAACTACACAAGAAACACCTTCGAAAGCATCACCTAAACCACCTACACCATCACATTCTACAATACCAACACGTAAACCACCAACACCACTTACACCAACACTACCTATCAAAACACCACGTACAACAACCCCACATACACCAACAACACCTGCACCGCCTACGCCGATATAACCAACAATACTACCACTTACACTAGAACCACCTAAAACAGCATCATCTACATCCCTCTCGCCTGTACCATAACATAAATCACCTACACGACCACAACCTGCACCACCACAAACTGCATCACCTACAACTCCATCACCTGTAGCGCCACCACTTACAGCAATACTACCTAAACTACCAACACCTACAGCCCCACCAACTACACCACAACCTACACTACCACTACCTAGTCCACCTACACCAACCTACCTACATCACCACCATCTACGAAACCACCACTTACACTGCCACCACCTACACAACCACCACTTTTACCAACGCCACCTACACCACCTGCACCACCAAAACCTACACCAACATCACTTAAACCACAACACCTAAACCATCTACACTTACAGAACTATTACATACAGCAACACCTAAATCACCTACACCAATACCACCTACACCACCTACAATTACATCATATGCAGCGCCACCACTTACAGCAACACCACCTAAACCACCGACACCTACAGCACCACCAACTACACAACAATATACACCACCGCCTTTTACACTACCACCACCTATATTATCACCACCTACACCACCCATCTACATCACCGCAACCTACACCACCACCATCTACAACACCCACTCTTACACCCCTACCACCAACACTTACATCACCAACACTTACAGCACTATCACCTATAGCACCAACTAAATCACCTACACCACCAACACCTACACTAGCTATGATTACATCACCTACAACACCACCACCTATACCACAAACACCTACTGCATCCCCACCTATACCACCAACACCTACCGCACAACCACCTACATCAAACAGACCACCTCCATCTACCCACACTACCTACACCAACAGTACCTACACTAATATCACCTAGTAGACACCTCCTTCACCATCACTTCCGCTAAAATTTGCATCAGCTCTCCTCGTTTATTTAAGGAAGTCTGGGCAGTAGTCTTTAAGCGATTGTTATAGTTTAGATTCCTTACTTACTTGCATGATTGCCCGTTTGCCCAGATTTCACCAGGTTAGGATCCAAGTCTGGTCTCTGAAGACCAACCGTCGTGGGTCACCGTCCTTTTCAGGACCCTTTACGAAAGACTTGATGATAAATAGCTCAGGGCACCAGCGCTCTTTTAAGAGTACACCTCCGTTTCTCCTTCAGCGAATGTTTTTATTAAGGTTCAACGTCTCAACCAATTATAAAATTCTATAAGGCAACAAAATGCTCATCTATGAGGTAATTTCGAGTCATATCCGATTCTATAAAGTGGTTCTCACACCATAGTACTTTGCTCTGAGAAAACGGATATTTCTTAAATATTATAAATAAACCAGGCAATAGCTTCGCCAATCCCCTCTACGGGGAAAGCTTGCGCTTCGCTACTAAGATTAAAATTTAAAATCTAAAAAAAGCAGCCATGGTTAAATTTTTATCAATTTTCGGAACTTCGCCAATTATGACAATTTAAAAAAAGAACTCTAAACCGAATTCCCCCCCTTTCAAAATGTCGTAGAATTCCCCCCCTATTTGTTATATTCTAAGAGTGCTAAGAGTGTCTAATATATTGATATTATAAGAATATCTTAAAGAACAGAGCCGTTACGAAACACGTAAGGATATATATAAGAGAAACGAACATTAATCCCCAAATAAACTTATATTTTACCTTTATCAATTGAATACATAACATTTATACATTAACTATAGCAATACTCCGAATATTATCCTAAACAAAAATTAATTAAATTAGTTTACCCCCTAAAATTGGTTAACGTTTTCTCTACACAAATCAATAATATAAGAATTAGGCATACGGACTCATGTGGAGTTTGAAGGCCTTAGAAATGTTATTGCCTCACGACGCGTGCCGTGTGTCCAGATGTAGATAGGCGAAATTCCACGGTCGTTTTGGCGAGGGTAGCAGCTGGGGGGTCCACACGTTCTTCCGGAGGGGAGGGCTTCTTCAAGACGAGAACAATTTCGGTGCTTTATGCAACACCTAGGCCGTCGTGGTCTCTCTGGCGAGAGTGAGTCGAACTTGTTTCTTAAATCAAGTTAACTTGGAGTGTAGTGTGACCACCGAGTAACGAGCTCGAGGAGGAGCTTTTCTCCTTCGTTACTTATTTCCTTATGGACGAGGACTGAACTCGGGGAGGGTCTTCTTCACGGGCGAGGATAACGGAGGGGGGTTTCTCTGGCGAGAATAATTTGAACTTGGTTCCTTACCAAGTTAACTTAGGAGTTCGGTGTGGACACCGAATAACGGGCTCGAGAGGGAGCCTTTTCCTTCTTCTTTTCTTAATTTCTCAAGGACGAGAAATACCCCTGGTGTTTAAGGTGCACCAGGATATGAGGAGTCTCTCTGGCGAGAGTAAGTTGAACTTACCAAAGTTAACTTATCGTTTGGTTTGATAATCATGGACTTAGCTCGAGGATGAGCTTCTTCTTAGCCCCTTAAGGTAGGTAGCCCTGCCTCTCTTGCAGGGTACTTCTTGGTCTGGCGAGCCAAGTACACTACCTCTCTAGTCTCGGTAGTTCGGTTTTATCCGAAGACTTCGTCACCTAGAGACTGACGTATACTACCTCGATTTTCCTCAGAGTTCCTCATTTATACCTCGTCGCCCCACTGGGGGAGTGGTAAGGAGGAGAGGGGCTTGAGGACGGCCCCAGGAGATTTCTTTTTCCAAACGGTTTTTCCCACGAAGTCGAACATCGGCTCCTCGTTAGCCTTCGAGATTGGGAGAAACACGTCTCCAATTTCTTATTTGACGTGAAACTGGATCTCACTCTCCTGGGGAAGATCTTACCTTTTGACCTTTAGGGTCTTTCATGGCACCGAGTTGTGCCACACTGCGGTTAAGCACTGAACCCACCGATGCCTTCAACGGATGTCTTTGCGGTAACCACCTTGTGACTGCACCAAGAGTGAACAAGGGGGGGGGGAGGTGACCATTCCCCTACACAAAATATCACGTTGCTAAAATATATTATAGAAGATATATAAAAATCAATTTTCTGAACTTCCCTATTTGTAATTCTTTGATACTTTCGATACTTATATTTATTTCGGATCTTCGCCATTTTGTTTTTTGATATTTTAAAAGATTTATTAGAAATAACTTTGTTAAAAAACATAAGTCATAACCAAACTAAGATGAAATTATTATTCAAAACTAAAAAAAATCCTCTTCTTAAATTATAGAGTTAGTGATGATGATAATGATACATCTTTGGTACAAATATCTTATAAATATATACACAAATATATTTCATTGTACTCTGACGTCTTTAGGAATGTTCGGACGCAAGCGATGCAACTCATCACTATGAACAAACATTTACTTGAGCGTTCGCATGTATGAGCTGCATATCCTTCTTGCGAACAAATCCTCTTATTACAAATTGTCCGTGTGTATGCAGCACACGACTTTAACTAACGGTACGAAGCATCTTCAGGCAAATGTTACTTGTCGACCGAAACAAGTAGAGAGGTTCGCTTTTCGACCATTCTCTTGGGTATTATGAGCGGATTCACGTTACTATAATTATTGTCTTACTCTTTGTTAATTCTCCTTCATTCCGTTGCAGTCCAAGTATAATTACAGTTCTATTTACATTCGATTGACTATTTCATGTTTGCGAGCAATTCTCTCCTCTGGTATTAAATATTTTTTGGCAATTTGGCCTGTTTGACCCTGTCTATTGATACCGCATCATGAAGTCTATTAGGGAATTCTAATTTTTACAATTTGTCGTCGTGTCGACAACACAAGACGGTGCTGCATAAGGGGCTTCTAAGGGTTTTCGAACGCGATTAACCTGGACATACACACCTGCGTGGCATCACGTAATTCCTTGGGTACGAACGGTTTCGCTACCGAATGCAGATGTCCTTTAGAGGTTCGTGTAAAATCAATTTGCCACCTGGTTATGCTAATTCAGTGATGATGAAGATGAGACTAATGGTTTGGGGCAAAGAACCGTTGTTCCTGTGACTGCAGTAAATGGTAAAAAACCCGAATCATTCGGCAGGGATCAGAGGCTCAGAAGGCCTCAAAATTGCACAAGATTGACCTGAATTATGGATACGGCCGCACCTGTATCGATTAATAATTCACTCTTCTTCTTATTAAGTTTGGCAGCGACGATGGGTCGAGGAGGTGCGCAGGTTGTCGCATTAACTGCGGCCTGCCGTTCTAGTTTACCGTGGGGGCTGAAGAAGATGGCCTGGATGATGGTTGCATTTTAACGTTTCTACCTCACTTTGTTCATCTGCACCACGGTTTACAATATATATCATTCTACCTAAAGTATAAATGCGAACGGCACACAACAGGTTATTACGGAATGGTCGTAATCCTAATGGTACACATTTTGTATTATTACTGTTATTTTGCTACTTACAAAATTTGATCGATTAATAAATTAACCCAATAAAGAAAACAGACCCAAGGAACAAAAATGAATAATATTTTATTTCGGTGAAGCAACTTTTCAAACATTGAGATTTAACGGGAAGTTATAAAAACCTAATTAAAATGGCCATTTGGAGAATACGGACCCCAAACAAGGCTGGGGTCCGTAATCTACATATAATCCTATTATTCTATAGCATAATATGGCCTACCATAGCATAACCTAGTAAAGCCTAGTATTGTCTAGAATTTGTTGTTATAGCTGTCGTTCGGATACAATGATGACTCATGCTTCAGTCGATGAAACTGGAAATGAATTCATGGGTATGATGATAAACGGTTAATGAAGGGATAAGTGTGTGAAGGGGATGATTGAACAAAAGAGAGAGTGAGAGAGATGAGAGATGAGAAAAAGAAAAAGATGAAAAATGAGTGAAGCTGTGCTTGCGCAGTGAGTGGATTAATGTGGAGAATCTCTTGCGCTGTGGCTATCTCCACATCTTAGCCTACCATAGGATAAATTACCATAGTAGGCTAACATAAGGCCTAGCATAGTATAGACTAGCCTGAATTGCCTAACATAGTAAATCCTGCCTAGCCTAGCATAGCATACTATATCATAACATAGTATTGTATAGTATAGTATAACAGAGTAGATTATGTCATAGCATAGCCTACCATCGGATAAAATAGTCTTGCATAACCTATCCTAGCTTATTATAACCAACTCTAGCCTATGATTCCCTATAATAAAGAAATTACCATACCATACTCTAGCGTAGATAACATAGTATAGCCTAGCATTACATAATATAGCTTAGCCTGACATAGTATGTCTTAGCCTAGTCTAATCTAGCTTAGACTAGCCAAAAATGTATAATATAGCCAATCTTAGCCTAGAAACCATAGTAAAACCTAGACTAACCAAGCTAGTGTCATTTAGCTTAGTAAAGCCTAGCATATATATGATAGTAAAGCTTACCATAGAATAACTTATCATAGTATAGCCTAGCGAGAATAGTATAGTATAGCAAAGTATAGAATATAATAGTTTAACATAGTATTGCCTAGCTTCTCCTCGTATACCCTAGGCTAGTTTAACCTTGCAAAGCCTAGCATAGCATAGCCTATCTACCCTAGTCTACTTCACCCTGATCTAACTTAACATAGTATAGTATCAGCATAGTATAACCTAACCTATCATAGTATAAACTAGTCTAGCATAGCCTAGCCTATCATAGTATATCGTATCCTATTCTAGTATGATAGATCTTGGCAACACACACCCAACGATAGCCTAGCCTTGCCTACCCTAGCCTATGCTAGCTTAGCATGGTACACTATAATCTAGCCTAGTCTATCGTAGTATAGCCTTGAATAGCATACCATAGCTCAGCCTAGTATATCATTACAGTGCATGGCCTACAATGATATAGTATAGCCTAGTGTGGCCTAGTATACCCTAGCCTAGTAAAGACACATATATATCCTAGCATAGTATATATTAGATTAACCTAGCTTTGTATAGTATACCTGAGCCTATCACAGTGTCTCTTAGGCTAGCCGTGCCTAGATTATCAAAGTATAGCCTGGGCTGCCTAGCAGAGTGTAACCTAGCCTAGCTTAGGCAGCTTACAATTATATATTAAAACTTGGTCTAGTCTAGCTTAGCTCACCCTTGTCAAGAATAGCCTAGCCTAGCCTAGTTCACTGGAGACTAGACTAGTATATTCTATCTTATCCTAGTTAGCATATTCTTTCTTAGAGTAGCATAACCTAGTATATTATATTATACCCTACCTTGCCCTACCTTCCCCTAGCCTAGTTGGTATAGTATATCATAAAATTCCCTAGCCTAGACTTGCCTAGTATGCATAACATAGCCTAACCTACCCTTACAAAGCCTCGCTTATCCTAGGCAGGTATAGCGAAGACTAGCCTAGGGTAGCATAGCTTATTATATAATATCCAAACCTATCATACCATAGCGTAGCGTAGTCTAGAATAGCCTTTCATGCAAAGCCTAGCCTAGTATATATCAGCGAAGTCTAGCATACATGTATAGCCTATACTATACTATTATACCATAGTCAAGCGTAGCTTATTATTGTATAGCCTAACATACTATATGCTATCCTAGCATAGCATATTATAGCCTAAATTAACATAGTATATCTTACCCTTGAACATTATATCTTAGCATATCTTAGTATAGAATAGCCTAGCCTATAATAGCCTAACATAGTATAGCCTATTTTAGGCTTGCCTAGCAGAGTATAGCATATTATAGCCTAGTCTAGTATAGTAGGTTATAGGCCAAAAAGTTATGATGTTATTATCAAAACAAAATGATTCCCGGGAAAACCTTGATATGTTCTTGGCAATTTTATCATTCGAAAGAAAATGTAACCACTATAATGCTTTTGAATCGGCCGAATAGTTATGATGTTACTGCCAAAACAGAATAATTCCCGGGCTAACCATGGGAGAACTTTGGCAAATATAGCATTCAAAAGAGAAAGTAAAACAACATAAGGATCTCAAATCTCGTTAGAATCGGTCGAATATATACAATGTTATTACAAAAAACACCAAAAAGCAAAACAGACCGACCGATCGACCAGTATAGTGAGATGTAGAGTCGCTCTCGACCTGACTCGCACGCGACTCAAAATTCCCATCCCGTAACATTTTCATGTAAATGTATTTCTCTCCTAAAGTCAGATTAAATGTGCCCATTGTGATTAATTTATGGTTATATAATGAATCAGCCTGTTTGTTAGCATTATATAATGTATTAATTTCTTCGTTTGTAAGACGTCTCATGTGTGTCACGTTTCAGATTCCAGTAGAAGTCCGCCATTATAGCAGGGATCCATTTTCCCTTAAACCTGTTTTCCATTGACTCTATATTTTGAGGGAACCTCTCTCCAAGTCATCCTTCGCATTTTCTGCATTCACTGGGAAGAAGGAGAGATGAGAATGAAGAAAGTGTATCTTCACTGACAGGGAGCATCCGAGATCTTGGTAGCACTTGATTAGGCTCTCCACTATACGCTCTCGGTGGGCCGCTTGGTGCTTCCCAAGGAGCGTTTTGCATACATCTTTGAATACATGCCAGGCCGCTAGCTCAGTTTCATCCATTGTCACTTAGAAGTCCTCAACAGCTATAAGTTGACAAATCTGAGGATCTACGAATGTGTTTTCTTTAATCTTGGCATCACTTATTTTAGGTAGTATCGCTTTGAGGTACTGGAAACATGGCTTGTTATGTTGCAGTGCTTTGGTAAATTGCTTTATTATGCCTAGGTTTATATGCAGTCGTGGCAAAATGATTTTATCCTTCTTATTTAGTGGCTCTTGAATTACATTATGGCCTCCAGGCGTCATAGTTTCCTGAGGAGTTCATTCTAAGCGTACATAAACTCTTGATCTGGCCTTACTGTCTCACTAGCAAAGGAAGCACATAAACCTCGTGTATCCAGTTTGTAGCCCATTAAGTTGTTCTACTACCTTCAAGTCCGCACAAATTAGCCACTCATGTTCCTTGTAACATATGTGGTCTAGAATAAGAGCAAGGTTCTTATGTGTCTCTCTTAAAATGACTGAGTGAACAACTGGAGCTGAATGCATGGTGTTCCCAATGAGCAACAGAACCGCTTTTATGCTGTAAAGGGAGGCATTTATGAATAACTCCACTCATATTGTTCATAGGTTAGCTCAAGGGCATTGTAGATCTGGAGAACGCTTCCTAAATACTGTAATTTCATCATGTTTATGCAACAAGATTAATTGTTGCAGACGTGAAGGTAGGAGTTCACTCAGTTGCCTAGTAAGTGTTAGATCACGAACTAGATCGTTGAGTTCCAGTTGGGCGATGAGGTCTGGTTTCTTGTCAGATTCAAGCTATGCCACATATGGTGTATCTTGAGATTCTGCATCGTCCGAGTTCCTCGTGTCATCGCTTGGTAGCTCAGAGGGTGGCTGTGGTACAGGAATAGCACTTGAATGTCGAACTGGGCGAAAAACAGACTGAAGATCTAGATACATGATAGATTTCCTGCCTTTTCTGTTGCAACCTAGAGTGAAATAAAATAAAATCACACTAAAAATGGATATTACTGGCTGTGATCACTGGCCGAAATAGTGGAAGTACCACATAGTATTATGTATTTTGATCTCTTTAATTCATACATCTCTTGAGAATATATTAAAGACCAGGAAATAAAATACATTGCGTAACAACCTTTAATATATGTTAAGCAGAAGTAGTAATCCGTTAAATGAGCCTTTGACTCCCTCCAGACCATTTTTACACCAAACAAGAGGGAAAGGGAACTTGTACACATGACACAACATATGTGAGGTACCCAGTGTTTATCCTGGTCACCCTCTTTACATCCAATGTACAGCTTTTAAAGTTTCTTCACCTGTTTAATCAACTGTCTCTTGCATTGTCTTAATGTAACTGATCCACATATATAAAAGAAACTGTCTGGTGAATTTTGGCATTCTCTAGGCATTTTAACTCTCTCCTGTAGGGACAAAACACTTTATTATGTGAAAAATAGTATAAATAGTAACAGCAACAAATATTAAATAAAAAAGTATAAATAGGCAGCATTTATAATAAGTTACCAAATTATCAATTGTTACGTAAGGCTTAGCACGTATTTGGACCTATATAAATAGAATAATATTAAGTATACTTTAATAAACTTTGAAGGTTACGTTACCATATACTTTAGGAATCCCACCATTAAAATCCGATTATAACCTCTAGAGTTGTCAGTTTCGGCCCAATCCTGTTTGCATTCAATCCCTGCAGAACCAGCAGGATATTTAACGTAAGTAAGGTGGTAATTTACGAGAAACTGGAGGGTTACAGAAAGAGACGTATGTTATATTTGTGATTTACACGAAAAATAGCCCTAGGAATATTTATTCACATTTCCATTTTTTCATTGTTGTAATGTAATTGGTTAGCTATAGTAGCAATGCAACGGGTAGTGTAATGGATGATAAAATAATTGCATTTTAAGCAGTCGTTTTCATAAGGAATGTAATGATTGTTTATGGAGAAATTGACTAATGACCTCAAACTGGATGGTGATACAAGGATTGTTTGCAAACACTTTTTGATCTGCTAACACTTATAATTTGTGTCATTTCAATCAAATTATAATGTGTGTAATTTTACACAAGTTATGATATGTGTAAGTTAACCCAAGTATGATCTGTGTTTAAACATTTATACAAAATCTCCTAAGAGTTTTCTCTATATTATTTATCTTATAAATTTCTAAGTTTTGTTACCTGATTTGTTCTTAAAAGTATAAAACAAACGGTAATTTTATAGGTATTACTTCAACTTTAACCGGTTTCATCTCTACTTCTACATTTAAAATATATCCTAGATATTTAAAAGCTCACTTTTCCCATTTTCACATCTACATACCATTACCATCCTCTTCCCTCCATGCATTTTTAGCCACATTCTCTCACACACATCCCAAAGGCTTTGATCAACATCTCGAAATCCCTCTTACTATCAGCCACCAAAACCAGCCCATCACCATACACCCACCATTCTTCCTCAGTCCCACACTTTATCTCATTCCCATATGTAAAAATCTCGGTTCTCAATTCATAAAATACAGCCATAGTGACATCAAAAACTCTCGTGTTACAACCATATGGATGTCAAACCATTTCTTCCGGCTCCTTCCCCCTAAAACATCGCACTTCGACCTTTAAAAGGGTCACCATTTAGCTCTGTGCATTTCTTGAGGCGCAACACAAAGTTGTCCATGACGACCTTACAAACCGACTGACTAATGGCTCTGACCTCCTCCTATAGTTCTCGAAGTGGTCCACGCAGTCCTGAATTCTGCTATTGGAGGGGGCTTTTTCACATTCGAACTGATACTCGAAAGTGTCCTGGACTTTCTTGAACGAACATCTCTTGTAGTGATTTCTGACTCAATATATTCTTGGCTGGAGCTTCAATTAAGATCTACTTGTGTTCACAGGCGTTGCTTCTGTCATGTCTTGCCAAGTAAGGGTGATTAGTGAATGAATGAAGGATATATCACAAAAAGTGTGTACAGGCCGTTTTGTGCGGTACTTGTTGTTATCAGCATAATTTGTTTTTTTATCTTTTAATCAAGCTTTATTTTTGTTATTTTCGGGAACATATTTTAGGAGTCAATCGCCAGATACATAGAGAAAAAAATCGCCGTTTAGGCATGCCTTACTTCCAACATGAATACTGTTCACACGCTACGCTACTTTGCCACTCACTACATACATCCTTACCGTCTGCAATAATATTTATCTACTCGAACATAAGTTTGTTCGAGATCCCGAATACTTGACGAAAGAAAAACAAGTCATGAATTATTATGGAGATGAGATATGCCTCTGGAGTCATGAACGAAGTCTTGGCTTTAAGATTTTATTAGAATACTTCTTCTCACAATAAACTTTTATATGCAAGAAGAAACTATTATAAAGAGTTTTCGTAGCTATTACTTGCCTTTAATAGCAATTTTTAAGTTCTTTCTAAATGTAATAAAAAAAAGCCTATTTAATCGCGGAAAATCTTAAGGCTCGTATTTGGGAACATTTGATTTTATCTAAGATTTGGATAGTGAATTTATACTGTATGTAACAGATTAAGTTATGAAAGACTCCAGTGTTTATGTTTTAGGTGATGGCATTTAAAAAGTTATATTTCTTTCATTCTATATTACTACTTCTTCTATCTTAAATATATACAAAAAATATTAAAACAACGTTTTTAGGCATTCCTATTAGATACACCAAAGCTGCTAATATTTTATAAAATATTGCCTATATTCTTTATTTTTAATTTATGAGATATAATGTGTCCTCCTCTTATTGTAGGTAATATATAGTTCTTAAGCATGTTTCTAAATGGGAATATTAGTCGGTAAAAGGATAAATTCCAATTACATCCTAATACCGGTTGAAGACCACATAGAGTTTCTTAAGTGTGTCCCTCGATAACCATGGATAGATGTAGTAGGGTGACTGTGAAGAGGGCACGCCAAAGAATCGGGATAGAGATTCCAGTGCGAGGGTTGAATAAATAAATAATCAATTCTTAGAAGTTCTGAGATTAGGGAAACTAATGGTAGAAAAATATATAACTTTACTATATACAAATAAAATATTACTAGCAGAAGTAAATACACGGGGTAGGAGGGGGTACACATGATCGACAGCTAGGAGAGTCCGAAAGAGGATGCACGGTGATTGCTTCCAGAGAATATGGGAGAGTTCTATTATCGGGGAGACTCACGTAAAGCCTAATTGACTGGAGGCTTGAATACGGCGAGTAAACGAGGCGCTACCAAGTTGAACTCGCAAGATTCTTTCTTCATTAACCTCGCTGAGAAATGAGCAAGGGACTACTCCAGTCGTCAATGAGGTCGACAACCGTGATAGATGCTTGTCCCTGTCTATCGTCTGTCGGAAGGAACTCTGGCCATAGGTACGAGCAAGCCCGAGTAGAGATTACGCGTGTCGTTCGAAGCTGGAAGCCGTTGGGATTCTAGGCATGGCGTACGAGACTGTACGTTACCGCTAAACAAGACAGGACTGTATTTTACTGATTTCTCAACGCTTTTATCGAAGTATTTATGCTACTTCGGGGGCAACGGATCACCGGGGGGCCCCAAAATGGGGGCCTCGGATCTCATTAGACTTGGCGCGTCAGGGGACTGGATAGTCTCGGCGGCCTCTCAGCTTTCGCAAAGCTACTTGGAACCGTGGCTCGGGCGTCGGTCAGACGATGAGACAGGAAGAGAACCCAACCCGGGTCAGCCGACCGTGCCAAGTCTCGATGCTCCCTTGAGGGTATCTGGCCGTGCAGGTGCATCTTTTCAAGCGCTACTGTAGATATGGGTTCTAAGGGGGGGGAAAACTGAAATAAAGGTCAAAATATTACAAACTTCGCAGAAAATTGAAAATAATACGGTGCATCGAAGTATATATTTGCGTTAGAAACTTCAAAATTGTCGGAGCTATTAGATCTTGCCTTCTTATTCAGACTTAACTTGTTTTTAATTTCTTCCCTTTATTCATACAATTTTTCTGCCATTTGTGCCCTTCCTTCATTTTGCTGCACGGAATAATAAGTCATTTTTATTTCATTTAAAAAAATTATAAATTTATAGCCCATATATAAATTTCCTCAATGGAATCAAAATAGTTCCTTCAAATCCCTTCTATGGAATCAAAATAATTCCTTCAAATCCCTTGCATATACCTTGCAGTGGGCACTTTGAGTTCAAATCGGCGATGTAGCATGCCTCAATCAGGCGAACCGTGTCCCAAGCATTTGCCACGTGGCAGATAGGGTCAGTGGACATTTGGCTGTCGTGAAAGGTGTTTGTGTTTACGAAACCTCGCTTTTTGCGATTAATATCTAAGTTTAGCTTTTTTTTCTCGGATAAGTTTACTTAGGAACTAAGCCGGAGGTTTGAATCGACTCTCTTTTCTTTAAAATATTTTATGTTTACCTATTTTATTTGACCTTGAAGTGCCGGAATGGCAGTTTGATGTACCTCTACTCGCTGAATTTTGATTAACAGCTCCATTGAGGTGAGTTCTTCTATTCTTTAATAAGATTAATTGGGCTGAGGATAGTTTGTTTAGGGAGCAAGAGTTATCTATCTTAGTTTGAACACATTGAGACAAATATACGTGCTAATAGTTGTTTCTGTTCGTTGATTCTGTTGTTGATTCCAAAATTGATAATTCTACATATGAATAACTCCAACGCAATCGAAGGCACATTGTTTTTAAATATACGCAAAAGCTGTATAGTGTATACACTAGATAGCATTTCCACTAATTTAGGGGCACAAATTTTTAATTATGATGTTACTAGCAAAGAAAGCCGGCGTTGTCTTGACATAAGAAACTATCTTGAACAAACAAAATTCTCTGCTTAAGTTAAATTACGCAATTAAAAGATGGTAAGTGTAAAATATAAAGTTTATTTTAATTTTGAGAAATGGAGTAGTGTGTCACGAATGACTAACTAACAACGATTTTAATTTGGAGAAATGCAGTAGTGTGTCACGAATGACTAACTAAGAACTATTTTTACATAACAGTAGTGATGCATGGTGAGCACGCGGGTTGGTGGGCAGGCAAACGTGAGTACGCGGGTGGCATTCATAGACATTAAAACGCGGCTCAAGCAAATGAGCGCGGGTTTTAACTAAATATCTAAAAGACGGAGGTCATGTTCCAGCCGGCTCCTGCCTCCACTGCCAGACCCCCATCAACATCCATCGAGGGGAGTGAGCTTAAGACAATGGAGGACTTCGAATACCTCGGCAGCGTCAACTAAACGAGGGACCCCTCGAAAAGGAAAGCAATGCCAGGATCTGCAATGCAAGCCAAGCTCTTTCTTGTTTGAGAACGCGAGTCCTGAGCCAACGCAAAATCAGGCAATTCACAAAGCTCAATTTATATAAGGCAATCGTGCTCACTAGTCTTTTCTATGGATGTGAGACGTGAACCCTATACAGACGACACTTAAAAGCGCTGGAACAGTTCCACATATGCAGCCTGAAGCCTATATTAGGACTGTATTACAAACCCGGATGTCCTCGAAAAGGAGGAGACCACAAGTGTGAAGCCATGATCCTGAAGAGCCAGCTCCCATGGAGAGGACATGTTATCCGAATGGACGACTCCAGAATGCCGAAGGAGTTGCGTTACGGAGAGCTTTTATCAGGAAAACGAAACCAGGTTATGCCTTGCAAGCGTTTCACGAGTGTATTAAAGCAAACACAGCCCTCGCCAGAATCGCACAAAAACAACTCGATATATGTTCACATGACAAAATCTGCTGGAAAGCTCTAAAAAAGAAAGCCCATAACCGCTTTGAAGAGTAGCGTTGTAAATGTGTCACTGATGCACGAGAGAGAAGGAAGGCCGCATCAGCCCTAACTAGAGAGCCTAACAGTTGCCTTGCCCCAACTGTCAACGACCATGCCGTTGCAAACAAAGGACTCCACAGCCGCCTGCGAATCTATAACAGAGGAAATGAACAGACATACGCCATCGTCGAAGCGGATGGGCTACATAGCCGCGATTACTTGTCCAAAAAAACATAGAAAAGGTAAATATTCGAACCTAACCTAACACTACAACCAGGTGGTGCACCTTTGCTAAATATAATTGGCCTATGTTACTCCCCGGGTTAGGTTACCCCCAATGGTGAACTTTTTGCCCTTCAAGGTCGCTCTACGTGGCCTTTTATGGCGGTCATATATATATATATATATATATATATATATATATATATATATATATATATATATATATATAAATATATATATATATATATAATGAAAATTAATGCAATATTGCAAGAAAAGATGAGGAATTAAACCACATTCTCCGAAGACAATTTAATTCAGAACAGTTTCGGTGTATCTCACACCCTTTTTCAACTGACACTGGATAGAAAATATAAGAAAAGTGCATATAATCATAACACAAGGTTAGATCATGAAACATCCCCTCTTTTTTCCCCAATCCTCTACTTGAGGCTAATCTGGATGGGGGGGGGGGGGGTTAGGCCTTAACATATTGAAGGGCTGAAATTTTACTATTTTGTTTATTTGCTTTCTTATTACAGGATTAAAAGAAAATTGACCCTCAGATAGATTTAAATTAGGAACTAACGATATCAAGCTCGATTCTACGATTCTTCTCTTAACATAGTTAGCCGATTTAAATACCATTTTACTTCCATTGAAATCGATCGTATGATTCTTGTCTCTAACATGGCAAAATATTCCACTGCTTTCGCTGCCCACTCTAATATCTCTTTTGTGTTCATAGGAGTATATGCAATACCATGCAACGATTGCCATAAAGTTTATATAGGGGAAACGGGGAAAAATCTAGATAAGAGAGCTGTGGCGTTTTGTGATAAGATGATAAATGGTTATTGCATTGATGGTTTCCCATGGTTCAAATCACTTATAAGTGCCTTTGAATGGATAAATGAGGCTTCGGCCAATTAATGGCGCCACCTAACGCCAAATCCGATGGAAGATTTGAAATTTCCATGGGGAATTATCATATGCCCTATGGTCATATGGGTCATTTCATGGCCCTAAATGTGTACAATTGTACTTCCCTCCTTTAAAAAAACGATGCCTTGAACTGGCGCTTCGCCAGAGGTAAAAACAAACACAATTTCCTCATCCCAAAATCCAATCGACATCCATTTTGGGAGCTCAACGGCCGGCTTTGCAGCCTTAAATTTGACAACTACCGAGCATAATTTTTTTAAAAAGTGGCACCACATTGGCAGGGGTTTGCTCCCAAAGATCGCTGCCAGACACAAATTTCTAGGACCTAAAAAGATGATAAATGGGAATAGATAAGGAACTAGCAAAGATATCCGGCGTTTTCTGGGCATAAAAAATTATCTTGAACTAAATAAATTCTCGGCTTAAGGTAGATTATGCAATTAGAAGTCGTTAGGTATAAAATAGAAGCTATATTTTAATTTTGAGTACAAATGGAGTAGTGTCGCTAAAAAAACTAACAGATAACGATTGTTACATTGCATTAGGACGGCATGGTGAGCAAGCGGGTGAGCGGGCAGGAGGGCGGGAAGGCAAACGTGAGTACGCGGGTGGCAGCCACAGACTTTAAAGCGTGCCTCAAGCAGATGGGCGCGAGTTTTAACTAAATATCTAAATTATTCAATTCTACGGCATGCTGATAATAGGTATTATCGCGTTGCATAAACATTACACTCGTATAATTGGTCCGGCAAACCTTAATCTTTCCACGAGCAATGTTGATGATTTAAACGCAACCCAGAGCTGCGATTACTTGTCCCCTACCCACCCAAACTAGAAAAGGTAAAAATTCCATAGATATTAGGATGAAAAAGAAACTCAAGAAGAATTAATTTAACGAAGATGTAATCAAATCTCAAAATACATGACTATAAAAAAGAATATTCTGGTCATTATAAGAGAGGAAAACAACGCATGCATTGTTATGGACTCAAATGACTAAGCTAATTGCTTGCATCTCAACATATGATTAAAAGCGGCTTTTATGCATCTATCCGAATACGAAGCAAACGGAAGCAAAAGCATTAAATGTATGCGAATGAGGAGACATTGAACCAAATATCAGATACTTAGTAAATAGGTTCCGATCTAGCGAATTGCATTAAATAAAATCCCCTTTAAAGGTTTTTTTTTATTTTGTTGGCGGGGTTCATACACTATATAGGTGCGCTTTAAAACAATGTCCCCTCAAAATTTCCAAGGAAAGATGCTTAAAATATAGTAATTAATAATTGTTTTTATCGAGCTCTTCAAAAGCAGTGGCTTAGGGAAAGGCTTTGGAAACGAGGTGGTTTTTCTAGGTGCGGTTAAAGAAGCTGAGTTAGCGGGAATGGGCTCATAGCCTATAGAAAATCTTTCCCCATTCCAAAAGGAAATTTACCAAGGCACACTGATCTCTGAGCATGAATAATTGCGAAAAACAAGGTCTGGGGTACACTCAAAATGGAAGGAAGGTAGGAGAAATATGAAGTATTTAAGATACAGTAGTTTATATAGGAAATATGATTTGGAAGGAAATTATGGCTTGAATGAGCGGCAATTGGAAATCATTGAGTACTAGGGTTGCACGAGGGAAACTACCCTGTGGAGAAGAACACGGCCTGCAAATTTTTAAAAAAGTTGAAGGACTGTGATATTGAATACATATGAATTATCGATAGGAGATTTAGTCTAAACAACGCGAGAGGTAATGAAATTGTTTGGCGATTTACAACTATTGTCATCAAATTGAGGTCGGTTTCGGCTGGAATTATGGAGAGAGCTGACACTGGGTATGCACCATTAAGAACATGAACTTTGAAACCTAAATGAACATCAAAGGTGGGCAAGATTTCGAACTGTAGCCAGAAAAGTGAACCAGGGTGCCACCTAAAGGCAAGTTATGGATTTGCAGCTGGCTAGATCCTAAATATTACCCACCAGTGCCATCAGTGTATTTCAGAAATTTATCTGAAAGCCATTTAATAATAATTTTCAATACAGAAAGGAAACTTCCAAGTCTCAGGAAACCAGGCCTAGTATTCGTATAGATATATGTGTGTGTCAACAGCACATAAATAGCATGATATACCAAGGTGACATAGGAATAAAAAGGGCAATGCAAAATATATAAAATGGAAACGGACCTAAACTGTGTCTCGCAGGACATCATGACGCACCTATTTCAGCTTTGTAATTTCTGTTTTGATAGGAATAGACTAAGTACGAGATGATAAGTACTTGCAGTACTATTTGAAGGCTTACTCAAAGACCGCTAGGAGTTTACAAAGGCCTTAAAGTGTACAGGGTAATCTTATCTACTAAATTATGGAGATGAATCTAGAGTTAGCAGAATGTAAGGCTGACCAGTACCAGCCGAACTACGAAGCCGGTCCGTAACAGATAGTAAAGGTGAATTATTGTTCTGTGTTGTCAAGAAGGAAATGTATAAGGTCCTATAAATGTTGGAGACCATCATGTGATCTAGAATCGGGCCTGACACACACTTTTAAATGAATTTATAAAGGAATAAGAGTTATGAGATGGGTGGTATTTCGTGGAGTCGTAGGGGTGCAAGTTTTTTAAGGAAATTACGAAGAGCAACGTGTTTTATATCAGATGGCACCGCAGCAGATATGAGTGGAATGCTAAACATAACAATGGGTGGAGGAGAAAAGAGGGTGGAGCTGATTTTCTTGCATGATCTCTTTTCTGCTAGTTCGCCATAACTACCTAAATGAAAAATAATTTTCTTGTAAAATAATGATTCAAATCAATGGTGTTCTTTTTTTATTTTTAGATTCAATTATAATGCTAATAGGGAATTTTGTGCAAAAATTAATGCCTCTTAAGATGTGATTATTATTCACAACTTTGCTGAAGCGAATGAAACGGCGGGTATACAAGACGCCATTTGGGGGCCATTGGATTTCCAAGATGCACGATACTATTGGATGAAACTAGAGGCCCTCCTACCATCGGCTATTTTCTATTCGTGTTTATTTCTCCGTCCTGAAATCGACTATCTCCTCGTTGATTGATATGTTTTCCATCATTGATGAGTTTTTAAGAAATTTGGTCTTAAAGAAAGAAAAGAAAAAGATTCACTGATAAAATTTCCTTACTATATTCATAATCCATTGTTAAGTCAATACTAAATGGTCCACTTCATCAACGAATTTCGGAAAGATTAATTTTTAATATTTCGCCTAATTTCTTTGATGATAATGAGGTAGATATCGGAGATATGTACTTTCCATCTCTACAGTGCACTGTGACGTCTAAATGGTAAAGATAACAACATAATGAGACATGCAGCATTTGGCTAACCTTTTCTAAGAAATAGCGCAAATTAATATTTGATTCCTCAATAAAAAAATAAATATTTACCACCTTCAGGCTTAGTAAGCAAATAAAAATAGTATAAGACATAAGTGTATTTTTGTTTCATGTCACGAAATTGATTTTTCAGCCGGGAAGCTTTTTCTAGTTACTGCCATTGCAATAGTTTGCTACAGACCAAAACTATAACAAAACTTTGTAATTATCTTTAAGGCTCTGTGAGATTGATAATTATTCAGCTGTTAGCCAGTAACGAATTAATAACCATTACAAAGAGCATTCCATGAGAGACCACGGCGTGGTTGCTACATCTGTAGCTTGTAGCTAGATGGTTTTTCCATTCAATAAGGTTTATAGAGGATGCGTTTTATTTAAGGACTTGAGCAATCGTTCTTTATACAATTCAGTGGGATTTTTCTATATACAGTCATGCAAAAGGTTTTGTGACCACTATATTTTTTCGTATAAGAAAATTAATAGGACTGTTAAGATATTGTATTTTGTTTTCGTATGTTTGCATTATTATTTGAAAGTGAAATATAGGAAAAGTTTAGAGTTCAAACCTATTTTATTAATAAATACAGTCAATTGATGCACAGGATCAATATTTACGAAAACGTGCCTTGTTCTTCAGAACTGCTTTAATTCATTTTGACATGCTGAGGACCAAATTGATGGAGATATCTTGACTAATATTGATCAATTTTGGTTCAAAAAACACCTGCAATTGCTCCAAATTCGATGGGTTCCATTTATCAACCGCCAGTTTGATTATCGCCACGAATTTTCCATTGGGTTCAATTTGTCGAATTTCCAAGCCAAGGTTCCAAAGTTTTGATGTTATTTTCAGTCAAGAACTTTGAAAACTATTTCCTCGTTGTTTAGATTTAAGTGAAACTTACTTTATCCCTTTTAACAGGCTAAACTTTTGCTTCTCTTCCTTGAGACTTAGACTCTTAGTTTTACAGTATATTTTATGGTGTTCCCTTATTTTAATTATATTTTGTTGCCTTGTAACTAGCTAAGTTTCTCTTCCATTTTTATTAGGTCCTTTTTCATCTAATTCCACTACCTCACACTTCTTATTTCTTTATTTCCTGCGTTATTGCAAGGCCTTCTTTATTACTGAAACAAAGCATCAAATTGGATTATCTCACCACTCAGCCAAATAATAAAGTATTTTGTTATATTAATTCCACCACTAAGACAATGGTTTCTCTCTTGCTACATACCCCTCCGTAATAGTTTTCTAGATGACCTTATAACAGTATCCTCACACTTACAAACACAGCTCATCCTACTACTAATCTTAGGGCCACTCTCCCCCGACCTCTTTCGGTATCGGCTCTCTTCATAAATTGTTGCTTCCCGAAGTCGAAGAAGCCTAATTTTATCTGTCTCTTTATCTCATCTGAGAAGCTTAAAAAATTGGGACTATAAGAAACGTGAATTGCAAATAGCGCAACTGCTCTCTCTGCTGTCGTAGCTTCTAAATTTATTCCTTTATCTCTCCTACAAGATACACGAGACGTAATGCTGGTGTGGGTTTAAATATGACAGGTCTTTCCCTCTCTCATCTCGCTCGACTCTTCCAGCAATTTGAAAGCTTAACTAACTTTCTTCTCTATGAAACCTACTCTCAGAATTGCGATTAGTAAGCATCCTCTGTCTCGCTTGTACCACAGCTTCTTTGAGCAGTTGTATGAATTTCTTAACACGGCTCTTTGCAACCTTCCGTTTTAATTATATTTCTTTGAATGTACCTATTCTTTTTATAAAATAGAAGACAGGTCGAACTAATTTTATAGTAAAGGTTTTTCCTGTAGAGTAAGAGGTATAGTGCATGGAGAGTTCTTTGTCTGTGTGCTTTCTGAATATCCCAATGTTCATTTAGCGATGTTTTTATAGTTGGAATTTAATGTATATGATATGAAGGTTCATATTTGTGTTTTTTGGAGATAAATTTTCGGAGGCTGCATTCTTAGAGGCTATGCTAGGGTTATTTGAGTTTTATTATATATATATATATATATATATATATATATATATATCAATGAACGGTTCTTTGGGAATCTAAGTTGTATACGGATTAGCAAGACCATCAATTTGGAAGAGATTTTGGTAAATCCATTTACTGAAATAGTTGCATCAAATATAGAGCACAAAAGATCCTAAATAATTAAATAAAAAAATTATGATCACATACATAACTAATCAATTCCTTACCTACGAAGAATTGAAAGGATTATTGCAGGACAAGTAACATGACTTCATGAAACAGATCGTATCTAACTAACCTTAGAACCTTTCCATTATATAAATTAAAATTGAGATAGCACAAAGTTCTTTATTTTGGGGGTATTTAGACCTCCAAAATATTTCGATAAGATACCACACAAGAATTTAATATTTAAAATAATAACATGAGGACTGGTCGAAAAATAGCACATTGCATCGAAAACTGCCTTGCAGACCGCAGACAGCCAGTAGTAATTAATGAAATAACGTCCGATTGTACATCGTTTACAAGCAGAGTTCCACAGGGTCGGTCCTGCATCCATAATGTTTATCATTTACGTATATCTTATACATAGCTTTTGGTTTGGCGTCAAAAATCTCAAAATTTGTTGAGAATTCTAAGTTTGGTACGGGTAATATTAATGAAAAGGATATGTTAGATTGTCAAATGAATATTGATCAGGTGTCTGTCTACCTGTGCCTTTCAGTAGTACTTCCTATTAAGTTTAAAACATTCAAAGTAATGCACATTGGGGCAGTTATAATCCCAGAGCACAAGACCAGATATTAGACAGAACAATTGAGGTCACAGAAACGGAGAACTCAAAGCATTTATGTGTCAGGCGATCTTGAATTTTCTTAACAATGCGTAGAGGTAGAAAAGATTTAAAAATACTTGGTTACATTAAGAGTAAACTCAATTTCAAAAACGAAACACCATAATCGACAAAAGATATCGAAAGAGTGGAAAATGCAATCAGGGGACACAAATCTTTAGTTAGTTATCGTGTCTTGAGAGTCTAGTGCATTGCTAGGTCACGACTCAGTCACCAATTCCATTATTACGTGTGAAATCAACCTGAGGATAAATGAGCCTCAAATAACCAGCAATGAGAGATTCATAAAATTATGTTTCCATTTCCTTTCATTAAACAGAAAAATATACATCAATGACTTCCATATAAGCATAGAACACAAACCCTATGTCAGAGTTACTCCATCACAAACTAACCGATTTTTGGACATTAAAAAACATAGTTGCAATGAAAATATATTAAAAGTACAAAAATACATGGAAAATATAACTCCTTGGTTTTCATTTTCCATTATATGAATTTGCTGAAAAAAAATAATACTGAAGGGGTGACTTAGAAAAACTCACTAAAATACTGAAAATCACAAAATTACCAAACAATAAATTGTAAAGAAAAACAAGGTCTGCTGACCATAAAGTCCCGTTTACTCACTTATTTTTATGCTAACCCTTCAGTTCCGGGGCGCACGGTAGGTGGCGCTGTTTAAAGGCTACAATATATGTCTTATGACATCAGACGGTAGCGTCAGATGTGAACAATTATGGCATATTTTTTGTATATCAGTATATCATAGCAGGGTGGTCCGCGCGCAGTGATATCTCCCCCACGAGAAGTCCCCTTTAATTTACTGTTTTTTTCCCCAACAGCTTTTTACTGGCAGAAAAACCTAACCTAATGACAAACAATACTTACTTTTATAGGTTTCTTAATTAGTTTATACGGCTCTAAATAATCTAAAGGTTTTCGCGGTCATCCAAAATAAACCCGAATTCGAATAACGAAGAAGCAAACTAGAACACGATAAAGCCATAGCGAAAGAGAAACAAATGCTAAGTGGGTTCTATTTATAGCTACGAAGTTGTCAGTAAGAAGCTGTTATCGTTCACTCCGAAACAAAAAAACAAACAATAAAAGACATCAAGAAACCTCACCTAACTTAGAAAACCTATAAACGAGCAGAGGCGCAGATATTTAGTAAATAATACAAACTAAATGTTACAAATCCCCCAAACAACAAAAAAATATAACGCCGTAATTGGTCACATCTGAAGCTACCGTATGACGTCATAAGAGATATATTGTAGCCCAAAATTGTAGCCTATTAACAGCGCCACCTACCGTGCGCCACAAACCTGAAGTAGTACCATTTTGATTTATGTCCTTTCAATATTTCGTAGAGTAACCTTGGAAATACCATGAAAATTCTATCATTCGAAACAGAATATAAGCACCTTAAAGGTTTCAAATTTCGTAAGAATAGCCCGAATAGTTATAATTTAATTGCCTCCCTAAAAAACTAATTTCCTGGCTAACTTTAAGAGTACCTTAGCAATTATATCATTCTAAAGAGAATGTAAAACAACAAATTTCGTTAGAATGGGCCGAATAGTTATGTATTGCCCCCTAAAAATAATTCCCTGGTTAACCTTTGTAGGACTTTGGCAATTATATCATTTGAAATATAATGTAAAACAACCTAGCCTAGTATAGTCTCAAATAGTAGCCAGGCAAAACCTAGCGTACCGTAGGATAGCCTGCCATAGTATTACTTCACCTAGCATAATTTAGTCTATCATAGTATAGACTAGCCTAGATTGCCTAACATAGTAAATTATGCCTATCCCAGCCTAGCATAGTATACCAGAGTATATTATGTGATAGCATAGCCTACCATAGTATAGCCTAGCCTAGCTTATCATAACCAAGTCTAGCCTAGGATTTTCTATAATAGTAGAACTTACCATACCATAATCTAGCATAGCTAGCATAGTATAGCCTAGCCTTTCATAGTATGTATATCTTAGCCTGCCATAGTATGACTTAGCCTAGACTAATCTAGCCTAGCTTAAGAGAAAATGTATAGTATAGCCTTTCTTAGCCTAGAAACAATACTAAGGCCTAGTCTAACATAGCGTAGTACAGCCTAGTATATATAGGATATGCTAATATAGCTTATCATATTAGAGTCTAGCCTAAAATAGTATAGTATGCCATATCCTAACCTAGTATAGTTTAACATAGTATAGCCTGCCTTATCCTCGTATAGATAAATTTACCCTAGCCTTTCAAAGCCTAGGATAGTATAGCCTGTCTACCATAGCCCACCTTACCCTAATCTAGCTGAGCATTTTATAGAATAAGTATAGTATAACCTAGGCTAGCAAATTATAAACTAGTGCAGCATAGTATAGCTTATCTTAGCATAGTATATTCTATCCTATTTTAGCATGGTACATCTTGGCATAGCACACCCAACCAATGCCTAGCCTAGCCTACGCTCCCCTAGCCTATGCTAGCTTAGCATGTTACACAACACCTTGTCATCACTATGGGCTGTAGGGGTGATACAGATAAAAGGGTATTTTTTGAGAGGCAAACAATAAATTTTAATATTTAATAATTTTAATTAAATATAATAAATAAGTAATCCAGAAAAAGACCAATGACATAACTTACCTATAAGGCAGTTAGCACAGAGAAGGTAGAAATGTCGAGGGCAAATAGGGTAACGACAGCCGTGGTAACTGTGTGATGTCTTCTTGCCAGATCTCTTAGTGCACTCCACACAGCGTTCCAAGAGCCCGTGACTGTCTGCAACCGTTTTCCATGGTGTGCCTGAGCAGTGCCTTGTGTAGGGAGATTGCAAACGGTTCAGGTAAGATTGGGGTACGTGGCAGATATGTAGAGCTGAGCCTCTTCGTTACTCAGGGTGTGAAGCGGGCATGTGCCATCTCCTGCATGTACTTCCTCCTAATCAGTACTTTCCTAGCTGTCCTCATCAGATTCTCACTGTGTATGATCCACGAATTAATACAAGAGGCATTTAGTATCCCGAAAAACATACACACCGGCCATCGTCTGGTCTTTCGTCTACATGAATACTGTGCACACATCTGATCGAATGAGTCAACTCCTCCTTTGGTGGCATTATAAAATTCAATCTTATCAGTGTTTCCGAGAGTTAGATGTGTGTGTATGGAAGACATTAGCAGTACCATTTGCTTCTTGGGCTTAGGTGTTGTAGGAACGTATGACACCAGAGTAATATCCTTGTGAACAAGCACGCACTTGATCCTAACTTGCGACTGTCTTTTTCTATTAACTCCTTACGCCTATCTCGTTCTTGTTTCCCTAAACTGTTCCCACACTGGTCATGCAGCAGTTGTCAAGGAGATCTGTCACTAGTGGCAAAGACGTAATCCAGTTGTCTGTGGTTACGTTTCTGTTTGTCTGGTGGTAGGGCCTGATCAACTCCTTCATGAAGTACTGACCAAGGTTTAAATTTTATGTGTATCTTGTCTCCTGCTTTCTCACGTAAGGGATCGCCACCAATAAGTATTTGCTTTTGTTTTCGTTTGCAAGAACTAATTTGAGCCCAAATCTTGCAGGTTTGTTGGCTATGTACATGCGAAACGATCACCTGCCTCTTGCCTCTAAATGCTAGCAGCTACTCGTCAACAATAAGGTTGTAACTTAGCTTGTAACTGAGTTCTAACTTCGTTATATCCGGTATAGGTGATGTTGGCCCCAAAAAACTCCCTTCTTGGTGATAGGGAATTATTAGCTGCTTTATTGTTACACCCGCTGTTTTTCGGCGGCCAAGATCCAGGATCTTGAATTTTCGGCTATTCGTGCGGGTCTTCTACTCTCTTTCGTATTCATTTACGTTGCTAATTCCGTTTGCAGTCTCGAGAGCCTAAACCCTGGATTCCTGAATATACTCGGGATCACCTGGGTCATATCATCCGCAAACTGGAGATATAATGATTTCTAATTTACTGCATTTGGTAAATCTTTTTCCCAGATTAGACAACTTCCCTGTAGGACTCCGGCCTCGAGGAGGAACTCTGGTCATTGCTGACCATCTATAATGATCCGGGAGCGCCGTTAAATGAACAAGGCGCAGATGATTCGTTACAGGATCGGGTCTAGCTGAAGGTTCAGGATCTTATGTCGAGGGCCATCCATCCAAAACTTATCGAAGGCTGTTTGCACGTCCCTTAGTACGATGTCAATGTTCTTTCCATCCGCTCGGCACTTGGCGATTTTCTAGCTTAGGAGCGTGAGTGCGGTGTCCGTTCCGCGCCATTTTCCGGAACCCGTGTTGTTGTGGGTTCTGGAGCCCCTTCTTTTCAAGTTGATTCTGAAGGCTGTTTGCTAGGATCTTTTCCGGAATCTTGCTGACGATTTCCAAGAGGAAGCTAGGCCTGTAGTCCATGGCTGTTCTGGCAACTTTTTCCCCTTTAGAATAAAGATGATTTTTGTCACCTTGTATCGGTCAAAGAAGTAACCAGTGTTTAGAACCGCATTCTTTACGTTTGCAATGCCCTACAAAGGCGTAAGGAGCATTTATGAGATGGTTTTTGGTAATTACTGTTGAGATAGAAGCTCTCTGCATGAAGGATTTGAGCATGCCCAGAAACTTCTCAGTGATCGGTCCGCCGTGGCCCTCCATTCTACTCTCCTCGGAAACCTGCGGGTGGAGATGCGTGTGGTGGATTATATTATTTAGTTCGTCAATCACCTGGCCTTTGAATTCTGGCATGATGAAGAATATTTGTCACCAATACCTCCTGAGCCTTCTTTCAAGTCTCTCTGGATCTTCTATGATTTCCAAAATTCGGAAAATGGATTTCAGCCGTGTTTAAATGCAAACGGTTTAAGCGTTATTAACTTTTTAAATATCTCGTGACGCTGATTTGACAATTATGCATTTTTTAAAGCTGATTAGTCAATTTGTTAACGCAAAGGTCTATTTTTTAAAAAAAATGAACAAAAGTATGACAATTAAATGTATCTCAATCCTGATTGGTTGAATTTTGTAGAATTATCAGTAGATAGAATGACTATTTATATAGGTGTATTTTTGCGGAGAGATAGACAGTTAGTAATCATTATTATTTAAGAAGAAAGAAGTTGTCATTACCAAGGAATAAGGAATCCAGCTCAATATTTTGCTTTATCCTAAGGAAGCTTCGTTTGATCACATAACCCAGTATGATACACGAGAAGAGCTCCCCTTTCCGTACCTTACATAAAAGTGACATATAACGTAAAAATACGACATACCTATAAATGTTCCTTGCTGCTGTTCTTATGGTTAAAAGTACCTGTGGGCGACAGCTCCACCTAAAACCAGATGTGGTTGACAGGGTCGTCGTTTTGAAGCACACATTTGATGGAGCATCGTCATCATCGAGAACACGGAGCCTTCTTCTTCCCATTTGACCAGCATGGGCATCAAGGCCAGAAGCATGGCTGGCAGCAGAAGTAGAGGCAGCAGGGGCAGCAGACATAGAGGCAGCAGGAGAAGTAGCAGGAGATGCAGCATAAGTAGAGGCAGCACGGAGTTTGGAAAGTGTTGACGTACGCCGTGGTTCTTTCGGTGCAGGTGGCCGTCTTCTTGGCATGTCAACATCACTCATATCATCACTTTTTACATCACTAGGTGCCGATCCGTTCTCTTGGTCAACATCACTGTCATACCCAACCTCAAATTCTAGGTTATCTTCCTGTCCCTCATCTTCACTGACACTCTCATGACTTGTCTAAGATAATGCACCATTAGTGTTCATATGTAGTCTTATCGACTCATGGGAGTATTATTTATCTGTTTTCTTACGCATATTAACTTTATGGTCTCCGCAAACTAATATTCAATACCTGCAAAGAAAAAACACGTAAATAACGAACCACAAAATAAGCACCATTACTAACCTCGGGTGGTTTCCACCCGTAAAATATTACACCATGTATCAAAAACGGCGTGTGGAAATCACCCTAAATCCACTCTGTGTGCCAGGCAGCGAGCTCTGTAGCACACCCAATCTTGGCTACAACACAACGCGCACTGAAGCTATATGCAGTAACGTGCTCCTCGGTTCACTATCCATTGTTGTGCACCCACGTGGGTGCACATAGCATCGGGTGGAAATCACCCGGCGTTTGTGCTTCTAGGGTTAATGCCCCATCAAAATTTATTTCGCTCCACAGGAAGACTCAAGTATAGTATATTGCTCCACTCTCAAATTGCAAGATCGAAGATTAATTAAAAATAATCCAAACCTCAAAGGACAATTTAGTAGCCTGATAAAGATCAAACAAACCCACCCCCTATCGCTATCTCATTAGTGGACTAATTAAGTATCGAAATGATCGCAACTAACGTTAAACGTCCCAGAAAAAAACAATATTATAAACAAGCAAAATTTATATTATAGGAAGAAGACTTATATGAGTAATAATAATAATAGACTAAAGTACTAAGAAATCACCGCAATAAAACGCCACTCATCAATTGGGCCATACAAAATGGCCCTTCAGAAGTTTCTCGTCTTCTCATCGTTTAATCCTAGGGCAGAAGGCCTCAAGCAGCGTCAAGCTTTTCTATGAACATCTATCTATACTAGATAATCCCTTTACTTATCAGTAACACACTTCTCTCTCAAACACTCATACACATCCTCAACCCATCTTATAATCGATCTTCAAACTCACGCGCACCCTTATTCTCATTCTACTCATACGCTAATCTCTTTAAATTTCTGCTTCTACACACTCTTTTTACATGTCCGTACCACATCGGAATACAATCTCTTTCACACCTATATTAATATATATATATATATATATATATATATATATATATATATATATATATATATATATATATATATATATATATATATATATTATCAATGTACATGTCTTTCCCACTCATATAACAATGATCATCCACACATTCGAACAAAGAGCACCCCTCTCAAGATTTCCATTTTCAGTGATCTCCGTCGCTTATTTTCTCTCTCTCTCTCTCTCTCTCTCTCTCTCTCTCTCTCTCTCTCTCTCTCTCTCTCTCTCCAGAAAAAGAGATTTTTTTTTTTTAATAAAGAGCTCATCTGGCGACTGCCTACTTGGGCATTAGTCGCCGTATTAAAACTGGCCTAGTTCTAGGCTACTTTAAAATAAGATTAAAGAGACAAAAAAAACACCTCAAGTCCAGAAAAAGAGAGATTTCCTACTCCTACCATTCCATAGTCTCCCTATCATACCACATCTTTAGCAACAGCATGTTCGCACGCCCTTCCAAGCATATTATACACTCAAATCCGTACCATTCACTAATGGTCTGATTCCTCCAGAAACTTTTCTATCATGTCAAATCTTGTGGTCAAATTCTGCCTCATCTGTAACACTCTTTTTCATGATATATCCTAGATACCTAAAACTTGTTCCTAAGTAGCAAATGGGTATTTAATACCACACCATACCCTCTGCTCACACATTTCCTTAACTTATTCTTTTCTGCCTTTAATTTAACTCCATCTTCTCACCTTACCTGTTTGAGCCCTCCTCAAAATTAATCCAAACCTCCTCTTACTCAGGAAACAATATCAGGTAATTATCACAGAAAAAAACAATCCTCTACCAGTTCTCATCAAAATATCCTATCCCTCTCTGTAATTTCTATTCGTACTTCACTCTATACTCCATCCATAATGAGAATTACTAGCCATCAGATCATCACATAAATTTGTCATATGCCCCAAAGTGTAGCAAATCATTCCCAACGATCATTTTCTTTGACAAATACACGTTATAATAACAAGATAAAGATATTACACACCCATCCTACCTACAACGTATATAAACCAACTCCCAACTGCAGTTTTCCATACAAATGTATTCTTTAATTAAACAAAAACCACTTTTGACTTTGGCCGAATACTACACCGCTCGTTTTATACAATCTTAGACGTACTATAATGGCTCTTCATGTGCACCATCATAAGCTTTCTCCAGATCCATAAACCTAATATAGACTTTACATCGTTTATCCTTTGTTTTCAGTCGTGTGCGAGTCTAGTAGATGGTGACTCTACATCTCACTATATCAGTCGGTTTCCGTTGTTTGTTTTTTATAATAACATTGTAACTATTCCGCTGGCTCTAACGAAATCTGAAACCCTCATGTTGTTTTACATTCTATTTCGAATAGATATAATTGCCAAAGTTCTCCCAAGGTTAGCCGATGAATGATTTTGTTTTGGTCATAACATCATAACTAATCGGCCGATTCTCTTTTGAATGATATAATGCCAAATTATTCTCAAGGTTAGCTTGGAAATTATATTGCAATAGACACCTGATATTTTCTCTTATTATGGTGCATTTCCCTATCCTCAGTCGTCTGGCTGAACGGCCGGTTACTCGAGGGAGTAGCTCTTCAGATAGATTCTCAATTCCATTTCTCATATGTTAGAATCGAGAGATAGGATTACTTTTTTATGTTATATTTATTTGGGTGGTTTGGTGAGCCATAACCAGAGCAAAGATCTCCCCTGCCCCCCATTTCGAAAATACCTTAAAAATGATATATAATACAATATGATGCGATTGCGATAGCCTTAAAGTAAAGCAGACTCTTTATCCAGAATGTAAGTGAAGTGCCGGGGTAATTCTGAGAGTAGATCCTCAATAATATTTTTTAAGATATGTGGAATTTAATAAAAAAAATTATATAGATACTTAATATTTTTAAAATGAACTTAAAATGAGATATAATACGAACGTGCATCAATTGTAGGCCGCCAGAAAACACGATTCTATTGGTTTGTACATGTTTGTGATATTTTTCAAATCGGTTAATTCTTGGAGTTGCCACGTCTGCTTCACAAGATTGGCACTCACCGTCTGCACGAGCGAATGATTCAGTTGCGTCATAGTTCCTAATTCTTTCCCGTTTTAGTTTTTAACAAACATCCGCTGTATTTATTTGTTACGCTGCTTCTAAGTGTTTGTTAGTTCTCTAACACCTTAAATTTGTTATTTCGTCCTCTATGACTTACACCTTCGAAAGACACCTAAATACGAGCATACTCGCCTTTCTTGAGTGAATAATTGTTTTCGAGTCTTATTGCCAGTTAAACCGAACTATGGTCAGTAAATACTTAATTTTATTGTACTCATATTTTGGTCTTCTTTGCAAATATAGAAAAAATAATCATGAAAATACGAAACAGGGATTGAAAAGGCTGCAACAGTCATGCTCCCTTCGATCCAAGATTCGTAGATCAGGCGGGAAATCTGGCAACGATCTTGTTGTAGTTGTCCCTCAAATTGTGGTTGCATTTAGATCCTTGAGGCGATCATTGCCTTGCTAGAGGCATAAACGTCCAAGTATTATTATTATTATTATTACACAAGATGAGACAGGTAGAACAGGAAGAGTGCAAGCACTATAGATTGCAATTAGCAATACTCACATACCTGCAACGTCGAAGAGGGAACGATGATAAGAAGAAAAGAAAGTGGGATAGAAGAACACACTGGGAAGAGATAGGTAAAGAAAAACCTCAAAGCTTCCAGTCATCTATGGATTTAGTTAAATTAAATTGAGTAATAAAATTAAATAAAAAAATTGAAAAACAGTATATAGCAACATACAAACAAAACAAGATATACTGTATATAGAATATTCAAACAAGAAAAATACATAAAAAATAACAAAATAACAGGATAATGGTTCATGATCAACACAAAATCTTATTAGCTTTCTTTTTGAAGGCATCTACGCTATTCGATGGACAAGCCTCTTCGTCCAAGGAATTCCAAAGGTGGCCAGCACTTGGCAGAAAGCAACGCTGAAACTGGCTCGTACGGCATCTCATAGACTGAAAACAAAGAGGATGCCTAACCAAAGCCTGATGAGTGTTTCTCCTTGCTACAAAGCGGTTTGGCAAGGAAATATACAGCGAAGGAAATATATAGACCTATTTACGCTCTATTTTCAAAAGTAACGATCTAGTTGTATTTGTCCCTAAAATTGTGGTTGTATTTATATTCCTTGTTAGGCATGTATTTAATTGGATTTTTTTGTATATAACATCATAACTAATTAGATGATTATAACAAAATTTTAAACCCTTATGTTGTTTTACCCTCTCTTTCGAAGAATAGAATTGCCAAAGTCCTCCCAGGTTAGTCAGGGAATTATTGAATGTTTTGAAGTTTGTAAGATCCTAAATCAGAAAAGTGAGAGCACGCGACTTTTTGGTCAGCAGACCTTGTTTTTAGCGAGCTGACTTAGTGTGAATTCTTGATCCACACAGACCTAACGGTTCAAAGAATCTAGAGAAAGCTATGAAAAGGTTGTGCACCAAATCGCTTAACTCATAAATCATTATAACTCTGCGGTCTCACGTGTAAAGTTGATTAAATTTCCAGTGCATTTTACAGCATGAAAAAAGCAAAGCTCCTACAAAATGTTTTAAAAGGTTTATAAAAGATCGAACGGAGAATAACTAGCTACGGTATTAACCAGTTCGCATGTAAATTAATTAAAATAAAAGATTGTGAAATTGTATTGTTCCCTTTCTAATTGAGTAAACGTAATTTATAAGAATTACAGACCATTTAGAATCTGTCAGCAGGAGAAACAATACTGGCCAAAAGTATGCAAGATTTTAGTAAACATTGAGCTTGAATAATGGATCAAATAGGCTCGGTTTCCGAATTAATCGAAGTAATGAATACAAAATGCCTTGAAGATCTGTCTCTGTCTCTTTTACTCTTTCTTACTCATTTTTACTCTGTCTCTATCTCTTTCACTCTGTCTCTAGTCTCTCTCCGTCTCTCTTTTTCACTCTGTCTCTCTCAGTCTTTCGCTATCTCTTTCTTTCCATCCCTTTTCCCATTCCCTTCCCCCTTCCTTTCTCCCTCCTCTGCCTTCCCCTCCCCCTCTCCCACACTACAGTTGAGTATATAAATTAAAAATTCCAATTCACTCGCTACGCTGTGTTATTTAATGCCTTCGTTGAATTGTTTCGCTAAGAAAAAGCTTAAAATGTGGGTTGCATTTCCCGAACAAGATTGTTGCAGGAACGTGCTACATCTAGGCGGGATCCTGACAGCTCCACACCCATTACGCCCTCGGCCCTATTTCCCCCAAAGGGCCCAAGCGTCTAAACGGGTCTCCATTTAACACCGCAGTTTACGGAAATGGCTCTAAACCATTGATTTCGTTGCTAAACCGAACCTCTTTGAATGAGAAGGTAAAATATAGCAGACAAAATGGAGCATTTTGGCCTCACTGCGGTGTTATATTTTCTTGCGAAGGTCGCAACGACACAAACGCTAGCGGGTACGATTCCTCAAACTCCATAACATAGTAATTTTAAAACAGAAATTCTATGAATATCTAATAGCAAAATATTTAATAATATCTGAAAATTTTGTCTATTCACTTAAAACATCTACCTCAGATAAGGAACCTCATGACTTCCTAGTACCTTTTATGAATGCACAAACACAAGAAAATCACCACTTAAAAGATGATTATGCGAGAGATCATTGCTAATATTGGAATGCAAAGAAAAGGGAGTCATTCAGTAGAAAATATTTAATAAAAGAGCGAAATAAATCATGGGACCGAAATTTATGATTCGTAGAAGTAGAAAACCTCTACTTCATGAAAAGTGCATCGAGGAGAACAATTGGACCAAAAAGTGCAATGATTCATCTTCAACCAGAACCTTTTTTTAAGATCATCTCAGTTATCAATTCTGTATAGCGGCTAAGGATTGTTAACTAATCGGTAGCATGAATATAATGCATTAAAATCATTACAAAGTAAACAAATATACTAATATTTAACTATCGCAACCCCAAAAAACAACAACTCAACTTACACTAGCCCAAACAATCCTCTGATTTTATAACTAAGTGTGAGAACATTATTTAAAAATTGTCCCAAAATGTAATAGATTCTATTTACAAGCCTGCAAACAAACGTAGAACAAATAGGAGAAATGCGTTTCGAAAATATGCGAAAAAATGGAGGAAAATTTGACAAAATGTGTCTTTCCCCCGGAAAGATAGGAAAGTCCAGGATTAGAAAGTATAAACCACAAAATGATGGAATATGACGAAAGGAATCATCAAAAAGATGACCTGGCAGGAGTAACATGGCAAAGTTGTATGCTGGATGGAGTCTCTGTGGGAATTATTTAGGATGCTTTTGCTCACCAGCCTGACGAGATCACTTGGGGCTAGGGGCTGTTCCAATTCAAGTGTGAATACGCACAATTGAATCAATAAAAAATAACATAAATTTGGCTGTTAAAAAGCAAATCCTTTTTTTCATGTTTGAGCGACACAACATTTAAAGTTTAAAGTTTGCTGGCTTCGCGCCTCCTATCAAGCTATGTTGCTTCTCATGCGGTGACCTCCCTTAGGAGATAGAGTTAGCTTGTAAGGAATCCAGAAGGAGATTCGAACTGCCGACCCAGCGATTGCCGGGCAAGGACGCTAACCACTCTCCTAGCCTGAAGGCTAGTATATTTATTATATTTATTAGCATCAAAAAATCAAAAAAATATAATTTTTCTCCTATTAACTCTAGCAGCTCGGTGTAGGCTTGAGAGAACCGAGGTCATGCAAGAACATTGCAGGTCGTCAACAAACTTACCTATCTTAATTATCCTTTGTTTATATTTCATATGAGTCAATTTATTGGTGAATTAATTATTATATTAGCACAAATCTAGTTAATAAAGCTTTAAAGCGATACATATGCTTCAAGATATTGTGCCTATAAACGAGAGAAGTGAAACGTGACTGATGAACCTTTTTAAACAAAGACTCATATGTATATAATCCAACGGATGCACCTTCACTATAAACTATTAAGAAAATGTTGGCAAATAATTTGGTAATTTGAAAAAAAAAATGGAGCTCATCTGGTGATAAGTTGCTGTGTGGTAAAATAAGTAAAATCAAAGCATGAATATGTATGTATATACTTAAAAAAAGGAAAAGGTAGAGTTTACTTGGGCTGCAAGATACTGGAAGATAGTCAATTCTTTTGAATTTTTCTCCCTTCATTTTACAATGAAAACACCCCATTATTGCAATTTGGGTCTTAAAGATTTGATAGAAGACAGAACGAGGTAAAAAAAAACAAGAATAAGAGTAACTCGGTGGCACAAGTGTCGAGAAGACTCTCACCCAAACATGAAGAAAGAGTTGTTAATCCCCAGTTATACAATTCAAATCAACTCCTCCTTCAACCAGTTTGAAGACATCCCAAAATGGTGACTGGGAAAAAGAAATCGCCCCATGGATATGTAAAGAAGGGGAAAGATGAAGGTCTGTCTTGAAATCCCCGATGACGCTATAGCAACTGTGAGAGATAAACGAGAACCTACTAAAGGTTTCTAAGGTCACCCTTCGAAAGCATAGGATTATTTGGGGAGGAAGCAATGTAAACATAACCTGAAAGTGGCAGAAAGTCTCTTGGCCATGACTGCATGGAAGACGAATTAGACTTGGATGTCCATTTTGCCAACTTCTCACCCTCTGAGCGGATGCTCGCTGAAGGCGGAACGTTAGTGAACTAAATATAAACAACGAAGAGTTTATTCTCTCCATTCCACATAATAAATACAAGTAATCTTAATATTCAAGTTTCAAACAAGATATTTGTAAGGAAATGTGCAGTGTAGGAAGTGATTTGCATGCGGTTAGTATAGCAATGAGTAGCCCCCTTCAAGTGCCCTGGGGGACGCCGGCTATACTACCCGTATACCATGACTGGCAAAAGTGCAGTTGTCCTTACTATGGTGAGATATAGCGTGACCCCACGTGGGGGTGAATACAATCCCGCTGAAATGCAAAGCAGCGTTTCCACTCGTCTGAGTCGTCGTCAGCCTATAAATAATGAATAATTGTGGCAAAAGTACGATTTAGTAATGGGTGAAGATACACATTTATGACTGATAATTGGCTGTTTTAACACGATTACTGCCATTATATTCAAAGCAGATTTGACCACTTTAATAAAATAAGTACAACTGCATTTATGGCAGAATTGACCACTTTACCACGATTACTGCCATTACATTTAGGGCATCTACCTGATCCAATTCCCCGTCTTTGAATTGATATACCTTCCAGAAGTAAAATCGATTACCATCTTTGATTACCACCAAGAGACTCATCCACTCATATAGATTGAAATAAATTGCAAAACCCAATTAGGAGAGGTGGCAATCGAACTAAATGTGAAATTAGCCAAATTGAAAACTCCTGCGGGAAGCAAGAAAAGCAACCAAAATTATTTCTAATAAATTCAATTGAACATCCGAGTCGGGGAAAATCTGGTGAAAATAAGGACATTTCGTCCTCATGGAAACAAAGACACACGAGGGAATTCATGATTGCTATCTAATGATAAAACACCGGAAGTTTTCGTGTTTTATTTAAATAAAAAATGATATTTGCTTAAGAAGAGGATGGTAAATGCATGTCACGAGTAATCTCTGGCTAACGATGAGAAGCTGGGAATGAAATGGACGAGCACAAAAATCTGCACGATAAGTAAGGTATAAAGGGCTGCTTTTAGTGAACGCTATTATCAACGGGGATGGAGTCGGTGCTACTTTTAAGACTCCTTCATAAGTACGACCAAATTGTGTGTAAAAACCCATGGAACTTTACTGAAGCAGATTAATAAGGTGGAACTATTTTGTTGAATGGTCATCTAGAAAGACAGTCGTCACGAGAAAGTCAGAGGCATCCGGTGAGAAGTCTATTCGACACTGCCGTGAAAAGGTCGTTGGACGAGGAAAGTCAACGAGCCAGATTCGTCATAGGTAAAAAAATGACGATTGATAAACGCCCAATGGGAGAACTCTAATAAGGCAGAACGTTGTAGTAGTCGTCAGTGAAGAAACACCATCAAGCTAAGCGTCAAGGAAGGTGACCTACTTCCTTATTGTGTCCATCCGATGAAGAGGGAGCTAGCCGTATCGAGGCTTCGCTGATGGCTGGTGGGTATCTCTTCTGTCACTTGCCTGTCAACATTCGTGACCTTCGAAGGGTTCGGATGAGTCAGGACAAATTGGCTTCCTCCACCAGGGTGTCGGGATGATCCCATCTTTCCTCTGAAGAAGAGTTAAGCTGTCGGAGTGACCGTGGATGACGACCAGAAAATTAATAAAGCTTTCCCCCGTGGGAGAGGCGGAACAACCCCCATAGGTGTATATATTCAATGCCTTAGAGCAGGAGAGGGGACTTTTTTGATCCGTCGGGAGAAATTTCTAATGAAAGAAGTCGGCGGCTGCTAAAATTTTTTTTACTATTGTATCTTTGTAAATGTTCTTTGAATATATTCCATGGGCGATAGACTCATGCATGCGCGATAGACTTATGCATGTGCAGATAGACTCATGCATGGGCGATAGACTCATGCATTTATGTTTAAAAATAAATAATACGCACATTTTATTGACTGCCTCCACGGAACTTGACATGCAAATATTATTTAAATTTCACTATTGAAAGTTTCTGCATACAAATTAATATATCCCTCAGGGGGTGATGAAAATTGGGTTATGGGATGAGGGTTTCCCCATGCAATTATTGAGGCAAGAAGGGCACTGAATCTTACAAATGCTCTAAACAGTGAGGTAAATTTGTTCTACTGCTGTTCTTGTGTGGATTATTGTCCTGCTGTCGTCCTCAGTTGACAAGAATGACCAGGTCCTTGAGGAGGACCTCAGTACTCATCGCTTAGGGAGATGGATTGCACCCCCTCTTCTCGCCGGGGTCAAGATATCCTTTTATCCCCTGGACTAGAACATCTTTTCTTAACCTATTTTCCCCTCAAACCGTTCGAGGTCAACAAAGCTGGCAGGCACGAGGAAGGCAGAATCATTCATCAATTGCCACACTACCAACGTTCTGCTGACACCTTCGATCCACCTCAAGTGCAATCCTTCACTCAACCTCTAAGAGGATCTTCATCCACCTGAGCCGCGAGCAACCTGACTTCAGTCAACCAACAAGAATTCCAACCTGACTTTGTAATAATAAATAATAATTTGATAGCGCGGTGGTAAAACCAATCACTCCAGATAATTTAACTTTGCACTTCTCTCCGACTTCTCTTTAAAGGCCAATAATCTTCAAGACTTTTATGAATTTAATTTCTTTTCATGACTACCTTTGCATTCATTAGTTCCCTTTGAATTAAATCCACCTGCGCTGGATTTTTTGGTGTCCTTTTCCCTTACCCTACTTTAGTGTAGAGGGCGCTTGGAGCCACCCTCGCCTCTGATGAGGCTTTTAATGTTATAGTCATGCAATTACATGCCTGACTGGCAACATGTCCTTGATACAGCTCTAATATTTTCAACACGCCTCATCCGCCTGCTTCAGCTGAAGATGAATGGGACATTTGGAATGAAATTTGACAGTCTTTGCCCTTAATGTAAACGATTTCACCTTTCGGTAAAAGTCATCGCCATTCTTCATTTTTCACAAAAACATGGCGAGATCTAACCCTATTCAATTACCTTGGTTGTGGCAAGTAAATGTCCTGTTTTCCAACGTTTCTTCTCTCATTTCCTCTCATTTCGTTCGTATATGTAAATGTATCACCACTCTTGGAATAATGTTATTTAGCCTTTTAAAAGGTTTATTAAATTTTAGAACTTTTTTAACTTGTGGAAATGTTGTGAATTTTATGCTAAGACTTGTCTTTTGTTGAAACTTAGACGAAGAAGAAAGTTAAAAGGAGAAACATGAAAAGGCTTTAAAAATATCTCATTTTCTTCCTTCTCATTTTAAAGCTCTAAATCCTTTTTTATTCCATCAAGTGATAGCTTTGATTTCAGAAATTAATCATTATTGTGGTTTATCTCTTAGATTCGCTCTAAACTTATTTGACTCAATAAAGAGAAAAATAATAGCAGAGAAAGATAAAGTCCCGGCTCTTTCTTTTTTTTCAAATCATTCTTTTATACTTGGAGAAGTTTGTATAAGAGAAAGGTAGCCACTGTTATCAGACTTATATAATGACAATAGTAAGGATTTTTACCGAGAATTTCAAGGCCATGCGCTTTCATAGTTCGCCCGTCCATCGAGGAATGAAAGACTTGTGTGAAGCAGGAGGAATTGTAGAAGAGAAATGACGTCGGCGGAGAAAAGCTGAAAAGTTTTGAAGCAGTTAAAGTTGAACTGTGGAGGTCATTACCCAGCAAGAAAAGAGTTGCAAGAGTAAAAGCGGGAGGTGACCCCGGATTAAATGTTAAATTCACAGTTTTTGTGGTAAAGGTCGAAATGGATGCGGCAGATATTACAGAGAAGTTTTACAAGCACCTACAAAATTAGTTATTGAGAGATACCGAATATTAAAAGAAACGCCCAGATTTTTAACTGCATTAGAAGCAGTGGAAAGGGTATGCGCCAATGTTTAGATTGAGAGCAAAAGGCTTGTAGAGTTTCCCTTCACTGGAAAAGCCTTTCAGTAGTAAATAATTTGGTCTGGGTCGAGTTTCAGTAAGTTGTCCGGTAGCCACTCAGTAAGGTATACGCGGATGGTAGAAAATCGAGGCTTAAGAAAAGGAAACAGAAAATGAAACATTGAAACACCCCGCCCTCCAAATTACCAAGTCTCCTAAATAAAAATGGATTATATATGGTTGATCCATTTAAAATTACGGGCAAAGGCCCCCCGTCCTCTATTAAAAGCCCATTCCAGATAGTTTGAAACACTAAAGAAAGCAACTTTATATAATTTTTTCGAAAAAAGATGGCGTCTAATATACGATTTATTTGCTCTATCTTTCAAGTATTCTAGTTACTACTGTTCTGAAAAAATCCTAGTTTGAGTTGGACGATAAACATTACTATTATTTGCAGTTTACGTCATCTCTAGCTTTAGAAAGTTATCAAACAATTTGAGTTCTTGGGGGTGGTCCAATCACACAAACTCACAGTTTGTAATCTTTCGTAATGAATGTTTTCATTCTTTTCAGAACTTCTCTCCTTTTGCCTCCATTCTTTATTGAAGCCAGATATGTTAGCTCGCCTCATTCTGCAGTATTTTAAGTCAAGTTTCTTTTTGGCTACCATAAATCAGAAGTGAGGTAGCAATTCCTGGGACATAACCTCCATCCTTCGGACAAACCAGCATCATTCCTGGAAGGTTAAAGTATGTAAGTTGGAGTAGAAGAGTTCTTATTGGACGAACTACTTCCAAGATCTAGGAAATGTGCTATCATGTTCTCACACTCAAAGTTTTACCACAAATTAGTATTTTCGATTTTTTCCTTATCTTGTATGAACTAGCTCCGAGATGGTTTCTATGCAAATTAAAGTTGATGAGGTTTTTTATGGCAATTATTTGGTTAGAAGATTTCTCCCCAAACATTGAATAGAATACAGAAAACGAGAGAACAGAGTCCAATAATAAATTATCAAATAGATATACCATTTAGACTTCGCTAAAGACATTAGTTATGTATTTATGAAATTATTTAACTCAGCGTTGAATTTACTCTAAGCTTTCCCTCACTATACCTCAAAGATATAAATTCAGATCCAGTCTGATTTATAAGATATTGATTTAAGAATTTGATAATACAGGATATTACTTCCGTATGGTCCTCAACTTTAAGAACAGCCTTGAAAAAGTTGCTGATTAGAAGAGGGCGCAAGCAGAATAAATGTGCAAGTGAAATTTTGTAGGGGAAGAAAAAGCATATAATCTTTTTAGATAGAAGAGTAGAATAGATCAAGAGAAAACCTATCCCTTCAGTTGATTCCTACCATGTGTTTCTTAAGAATCACATGATCTTCGGTGAACACGAAAGACGAGAGCAAACAGAAATAATAATAATAATAATAGGTATTTTGTAATGTGCTTTTCAAGGCCTGAGGCCTTCCCAGAGCGCACGTTGTGCTGAGATGAGAATGGAAATTCAATGGAAATTCAAGAGGGGGAGAAGGCAATATTGAAAAGATGCATTTTCAGGAGACGCTTAAATGTGGTAAGAGAGGGAGAAGACCTGATTTCAGCAGGAAGAGCATTCCACGACTTAGGGGCGCAGATTGAGAAGGAGCAGTACCCCATTAGGCGGAGGGATGAACGAGGAATATTCAAAAGAGGTGCATGTGATGACAGAAGGGCACGAGGGACATGGCGTGGCGAGAGGGCAGAAGAGAGGTAAGATGGGGCCTTGTTGTTTAGGGCCTTAAATGTGAAGAGAAGTATCTTGAAGTGAGTACGGGATCTGACAGGAAGCCAGTGCAGTTCATGCAGCAAGGGTTTCGAGGGAGAGAAGCGAGGGCGACGGAGGAGAAGCCGGGCGGCATAGTTCTGTACAAGTTGAAGGGGGCGGAGAGAGGAGGATGGCAGATTCACGAGCAGAGAGTTACAGTAGTCAAGGCGTGAGGTGATGAAGGCATGAACAGCAGTCTCAAGACTTTGGCGATCAAAGTGAGAGCGAATGCGAGAGTAGTTACGAAGGAAACATAGAGATGATTTGCTGACATTGCGGATATGAGGCTTAAAGGAGAGATGCTTATCCAAAACAACACCCAGATTCCTAACGCAGTCAGAGAAAATGATAGTATTACCGCCCAGATTAAGCGAAGGTAAGAGAGATTTAGATTCTTTGACAAGAGCAGGGGTGCCGACGAGAAGGACCTCAGTTTTGGAGTGATTAAGCCTGAGGAGTTGGTAGAGAGCCAGTCAGAAATGGAGGAGTAGGCAGCTAGGAGGTCAGTGATAGAGTAGGCAAGAGACGCGGGGGATGAGGAAACGAAAATTTGAATGTCATCAGCATAGAGGTGGAAGGATAGACCTAGATTATGGAGAATGGAACTAAGAGGGAGGTGGTAGATACGAAATAGTAGAGGACCGAGGACAGAGCCTTGTGGCATTCCAGAGCGAATGGGGTAGAGTCGGATGAAACGTCGTCAATCACAACAGATTGGGTATGATACGAGAGGTAAGAGCGAAACCACTCAAGCACGGTGCCTGATATGCCGAGGAAAGAGTGAAAACGATCAAGTAGGACGATATGGTCAATAGGCTCGAAGGCAGAGAAGAGGTCGAGTAGAACGAGGATGGAGACACAACCCCTGTCCGCGGCTCTTCTTAAGGAATCGGACACATTGAGAAGGGCGGTTTCTGTGGAGTGACCTAACTTGAAACCAGATTGATAGGTTTCATCAATGTTACACTCCACCATGTGACTGTTGATGCGTGAAGCAACCACTCTCTCCAGAACCTCAGAGAGGAAAGGAAGTTGCGAAATCGGGCGATAATTAGAAGGGTCAGTGGGGTTCAGTTAAGGCATTTTAAGCACGTTTGAGAAAAGAGGGAACAAGGAGTGTCAGTTTTCCTTTGTTAGTCTCTCATCTTGTAAAAAAAGTGTAAATGCAATGTCCCGGTTGAGTCGCGTTCCACATTTCTTCTTTATTTTGGGTGTCTGGCTCATTCTTTATCCCTAACCACTCTAATTCGCGATGATGGATATTTTTACCATTGCTAACGAGAAAAGTTAGTAACTTAGTGGACTGTTACAGCATACAATAATCCCCTACTTGAAGGGCTCGAGTCGTCCTAACTTTGCATCGAAAGGAAAAAGAAAAGCTGTGCATTCTGGTTCAGAGCGGAGGCGAAGTTTACACTATGGGAGTTTTTTAAGGAAAATAAAGGGAAGAATTTCCTCCTAAAAGTGTCCCATTTTCTTTTCGTAATGGAGTTTGGGTCTTTCGGAAGATTAACTCGAACGATTCCATGTAAGAGAATCGAGTGTAAAACGGTCTGACGAGGTGGAATGTAAAACTCGGTCTAACAAAGATAAACAGGGATAAAGGAGGCAAAGGGAATTGTTAAAACCCGGGCTCGTAAAGATATTTAGGGATAAAGGGAGAGCCGAGGGCCTAGGCTCCTCATGGTAAAAAAAACATGTTGCTTCATTGCCATTTAACTAACATTCTCATGAAAATAATGAGTACTATAAAGCACATAGTGAGATTATCATAAAAGAAAGGGAATGAAAAAAACATGGATTTGATTTTACTTTGTGTATTATTTCAATTTTTACTGTCACGAGTACAATATTTTGTTTTCTCATATATATATATATATATATATATATATATATATATATATATATAAATAACTTTTTAAAAGTATATATTTAAGTACCTTTGTTGCTGGGTGAATAAACTTAATTTTCTAATTTGGCCCATTAGCAAACAGGGTTGGACAACCCTGGCCTGGGGTTTATCTGATCCCCTGGTTGTACTTTGAAATGGGCAAAATGAGCTCTTTTCACAACATCAGTAATAGTTATTCGCTCTTCAATGAACGCGTCCTTGGCAGATAAAACGAAGATATTTGAAGAGGATTTAAACAATATCTTCATGTGGAAGCAAGATCAACATCACTTAGAGGAAAGACTATAAGTTATTCGATGCAGAACACACATGCAAAAACAATAACATAAGCACACTCAGTTATAATTTATGTAAAGATAGAGATACATTTAGATTAACGAGCAACTCATAATACCCATTTAAAAGGGTAATTAAAACAGAAATCACCTATGCAATATCTCATCGGGTACAACTACCTCAATAAAATGGATGGTATTTTCACACTCAATTACACAATAATATTCAGTCTAAGCTCTAAAATTCCAGGTACCACTAATTTTTATTATTTATCCCTAGTGTTATCAAAGATACGTTCGTTATATCATGAATCTCTTACATAAATGAACAAAATTCTCACGGGAAAATTACATAAATAACGTCAATGTTTATTCTTATTCGATCTGAAGTCCATATTTGAGACAACAAATCCATTATTTGATTGCTTTTATTAATTTTTCATTAAATTCACTCTCGAAAGTAAACTTCCCCCCTCCCTGAAGTATAGTTTTTGACTTGTTAATCTTCATCGACAATCAAGAGATTAGAGAATCCCTGATTTTTGTTTCTAGTCTTTTTGGAATCCTACCATAATATGTTCGTTTTATTTACGCATTAAAACCACGCGATTTTTTTCTCATTGATTTGAAAATTGTGTGAGTGACTTAATAATTACAGACGCAAAGATTATCGATACTTAAGCTTTGCTTAATACTTAAAAAATATTACCGATTTCGTTTTGTAAGAAAGTAATATGCAATCCAACGAGGACAATGCTAATATTTATTAAATTATTGAAATTAAGAAGGCTAAAATTGTGAAAGACTTAGAGAGGGTTAATATTAAATGCAAATTGAAATTTGTCTTGATAATAAATTGGATAAAATGAATCTATTAGGTAATTTTAAATAACCATATATTGTCAAAGGGTAAATTATCGATGCTCTAGGGAAGGCAATTAATCAAATAAAAATATGGCCAGTCGCAGCCATGCAACAGAAATATAGAACACAATGAATATGAAAAACGTAGGATGTTCAAGAGTATAAAACTGAATTCAAAGTTATACCATTCGCAAGGAGAAATGGCTATAAAATAACAGTCTCAGTCAAGAACTACAGATGCTACATAAAATGGCAATGTTCTCCGCATGACCCTGAGCAGTATGAGCCCTAACGCAATTAGTGAAGTCAATTTTACTTAAATAATAGTGTAAATAACAAAATGCATATAAAAACAACGATTTCCTTAAACAGAGCTTATATAAACAATAAGAAAAGATTGCAAAGGGTTCAAAGTAAATGAGTCCTGCTGTCAATTACAAATTCACATTTTAATTTCTTTGCTTATCTTGATTTATTTCTGTGGTTGTTAAAGTGTCTTTGAGAGACGAAAACGCGTCCTTTTTCCTTTCGTGGAAAGTTCCCGAATTAAAATTCACATTTAACTGATGGCTGAATTTCGTCTTATCCATATGTGTTATCCGTATGTGGGAAAATTCTATTCTAATGGTTTTATCTTGTGTTTTCCCGTGATTTAAATTAAAACTGTGATTCGTGCTTTCTAGTAATATTAATTTCTATTATGAATCTTTGTACATACCCTGTTTTAGTTAGAAAGACTGTTTGAAAGGTAGGCCCTAAGCATACTCTCACCCGGTTAAAACCGCAGAAACTTAACCGTGAGCTAATTCTTAAAAGAAATTTAATAAGTTTAAATTTCTTCATATTCTGTCTCTCCCAGCGGTTTTAGGAATTAATTTTCGAAAAGACGGTTTGATGCCATAGTTCCATGTCGTTATCGTCACATCCCTGGTACGTTACTGTTACCGAAATTGATGCTACTTTATTTTGCGCTCTATTTTACGTATCTTTTTCGTGTGATTTATTTTAACTTTTATCTGTTTTCCAACTTACAGACACTCGTCCTTTCTAGACACAGAGCAGACGTCATTTTTTGTCATTTTCAGCACTTTCTGGACTCCATGGAAGCGCTTCATTCATAGCATCAGGTCTCAATCATCAGTTGAGAAATATTGGACACTCGAGGAAACACTTGTCGAAAGACCTACCACATAGAAGCGGTAATAAGCAGCACGGCTAAAAATTCACCCAGTACCACCATTGCGCATAGTCTCTCGATGATTGCGCTGACACTTACATTCGCTAACTTATTGAGATTTTAGTTATTATTTTCTGTACCGTAATCACTTTTTTGTACATTCTATTTGTGATAGAACGGTCTGAGGCCGCTTTAATTCAGCCTCTATCACTGTTAACAATGCTTACCCACATGCTTACCCACGTGCATCCTGCGAGAGGAAGCAGAAGCGCGTTATCTCCCATCATAGCCAATGTTTAATCAAGGAGGTTCACTTCCCCGTTTCAACTCCATACGTCGATCTCGCCAGATTAAATCAGGCTTATGGGCAAAAAAGGTAATTTACCAGGCGCCACCGAGACATTCCATTGAAGTCCCCCACTCAATTATCCCCTACGCCATGGAGATGGCTCCGGCTATTTATACCATAGCTTTTCCCAATTGAAGGAGATCCAGATTATCTTCGCGAGGCATCAAGCCGATCCGGTCTCCCTTGTGAACCTAGGAACTCTTGCTGAGAAACCCCTTATATTCCAGAAGAGGACAATATCTCTTGAGTGCCAAGGTTCGTGCCCTTCGAGAGGCCAAGTCAACAAGGCCCCCTCTGTTGTTCATAAAGAGAACAACGTTAGAACTACCATTGTTTTTTGAGCCCGTTTAACAAAAAACGATTTCCCTCACCCCTGTTGTTCAGAAAGAGAACAACGTTAGAACAGCCATTGTTCTTCAATCCCGTTCGTCAAGAAACGGTTCTCGTTCCCAAGACATCACGTCCGGATAAATTAATTCCCCCCTTTTCAACGTTCTTCAAGAGAACGCTTGGTTTCAACAATAACCTCCATTGTTCATCTAGAACATCGATTTGCTGTCAAAAGGATCGCTCGTACTTCCGAGCCCCAATTCTCTCTCACTCTTTGAAGACAGTCCTTCTTCTCGTTAAGGACAACCCCCGAAGAACCCTTCTGCTGGAAATCTCCAGTTGTACCGAAAATTATTCCTTCGCATCGTCTTCCTCTGCACAACAACTTTGTAATTACGTAAGCTGAGCATTACCTTTAATCAGTTAACCTTTTGTCAACGCAACCTTGTGCTTTAAATGGTTTAGCGAACAATTCCCCCCCTTTTTCTGTTTGTTTACCGTTTTAAATCTCTCCAAATCTTAATCCTAAGATTAGTCTGATATTCCCACGACCCTTTTCATTCCCCGTTTATGTAAACATTTTTTTGTGTGTGTTGTTGATAGTTTAATTAATAAAACTCTATTTTATTAATGGTAGCCATATTATTTATCCTTGTGCTCCGTTCCACTTCTTAAGCATATTGAAGATAAATAAGCCTCTCCAGCCCACCCACCCCCTTTTTAAACTAACCTCGGTCAATCAGATTACCACGCACTCGAAATATAGAATTATTCCCTTAACGAATAGTTATATATGGTATATCGTCGGGAGCCTATTCTACGATATATATATATATATATATATATATATATATATATATATATATATATATGAACTATTTAAATTTGGTGTCAAGTGTGTATGGTTTAACGCTATATCTTTGCAAACACTAGTCTCAGTCGAGCGAAGCATAGTGTTATTCGTTATAAGAATAGAGTATAGTAGTTCCCCATTGTTTTAACGATTACTATCCCCTTTTTTGAAACTTAAGAAGCTGGAGTAGCTCAAGGAACTGTTAAAATAATTTGTTTGTGTTTGTGGTGTTATTTTAGTCATTGGTTATCTAGGTCGAGAAAGAAATCACCAAGAGGTCAGTGCCCATATTTAGGTAGGCCAATTCTCTAGGAGGCATAATTCTTATAGCAAGGAATTTAGTTGGTTGACTATTGCCCCAAAGTGCAAATATGACTCAGTTCGAAATCTTCAAAGTGCAAGGAGAATCCTTGGGACTTTCCGGAAGAGAATTGATTGAGTACGTTCAAGAGGAGCAACGAACGGAAAGAGAAAAGTTAAGAGAAGAAAGGCAAAGAGAAAGAGTAATCCAACGAGAAGAAAGAGAAAGAGAGGAACGGAAAAGACAAGCTGAGCTTCACCATGAGCTTGAAATGGCTCGCGTACATGCTGAAACCCAATCGGTAAGTTCACGTTCCGAAGCCCCGCCCAATCTCCCACTTAAGCTCTCCAATTTCAAGGATGGAGAGGATTTCGGAGCATTTTTAGCCCGCTTCGAAAAGATCCTCGAAATCAATAATCTGGATTTGGAGGCAAAAGGCGTAGTAAGATTACTTCCGCTTTTAAATTGTAAAATGCGCGACATTTTCATATCTTTACCATCTGAATGTACAATTGACTACAGCACCTTAAAAGCTGAGTTATTGGCCGCTCATAATATGACTCCCGATTTCTACCGACAAGAATTTCGAGGAGGTCGTATTAAACCCGGACAGACGTTCCGTCAATTCGGATACATTCTTAAGAGGAATTTCAAATTCTGGTTAGAATCCTCAAAGATTGATCCTAACTACGAGTCCTTAACAGACTTCGTGTTGCGGGATCAATTTTTGGCGTCTCCCCTGACGGAGATCCGCGCGTTCGTCAAGGATCGTCCGTGCCAGACCTTTAAAGAGTGTACCGAAGAAGCGGATGTCTATGCCGCAAGCCATAATTTATACCCCAAGGAGAATCGAAATTATCACCAATCCCCCTACAAGGAAAGAAGAAAGGATTCGCGCCCCTTCCCAGGAAAGCCGACGAAGTTTCCGGGCCCCGTAAAACCCCAAAACTTCTTCCCCCCAGATCAACAACGGTACATCAAACCTCCCGTTAAGATTTATCAACCATCACTCTTCATGAAGCGACCAATCATATCATTCACCTGCGGTATAGAAAACCACATGAGCTGGAATTACCCCAAAATCCTAGGCTTAAAAGCGGACCAGCCCACCAAGTTTACTAGATTAATGCCACCCCGGCTTTCCCGGTGGTGCAGACCCAAGCATCAACTTCTCTCCTTCCGTCAGGCCACCAGGTAAATTTTATTTTTGATAAAGGTTCCCCCGGAACTTTGAAATTTGATGAGGGCAGCGTGAACGGCTGCCGTGTATCTACTCTCGTCAGGGAAACAGGGTGCACGTGTTTCATCGTGTCCGACGAGCTCCTTCCCCCAATGGACCCTAACCACGAAAAATTTGCGGTGGTGCATGACTACCAAGGGCGGTCGAAGCGATTCCCCGTCGTTAGATGTTACCTGCAGTGTCAGTATTATGATGGCTGGGCTGAAGTCATTTCGGCACCCATAAAATTTTGTTCCGTACTTATAGGACAGAGTCCTCAAGTAAGCTCTGACCCTCTGTCCCAGGCCGCCCTTACTCGAGGCCGAGCTAATAAGGAAGCTCAGGAGTCCGTCCCCCTCAGAACCCCGATACCGTCCGAATTCTCGGAGATCCTTAACCAGGACTTTAGGTCCGCATAAAAGGAGTTTGAAGCACTAACACCCTTATGGGATAAGGACCAAAACAAGGACACGGAGACTGTCCGTGGACCCAAAGTCATCATGTACCTGGAGCAAGGTGGTCTACTTCACCGATCCGCCAAGGACAGTAATAACGCTGTTACAACTGTCTTATGCCTTCCACGATCCCATGTACCTTTAGTGCTCAAAATAGCTCATGCCAGCATCTTTTCCGGTCATTTTAGTCATACTAAAACGGGTCAGCGTATTTTTGAAATATTTTTATTGGCCGGGTGCTGCAGCTGACATCTTAAAGCATTGTCGATCCTGCGATGTGTGTCAGAAGACGTCCGCTAAGGGGCGGGTCAAACCTGCTCCCGTACAAAGGGCACCAGTCATAACTGAACTCTTCTCCAGAGTGGCAATCGACCTGGCTGGCCCTATCCACCCCCCTTCGAGCGAAGGGCACAGCTATATTTTTACCTTAGTTGACTTTGCTATCCGTTTTCCCGAGGCTGTCCCCCCTCGCCGAATCGATAGTATTTCTTGCGCCGAAGCCCTCATTTCCATCTTTTCAAGGGTAGGCGTCCCCAAGGAAATACTCTCAGACAGAGGACGACAATTCACCTTCGAGTTGATGGAGTAGGTAGGGAAGCTGCTCATGGTAAAGCCCCCTTTTACCACCCCCTTCCCGCCACAGACAAACGGAATGTTCGAAAAATTAAATGGAAATTTAAAATCCATAATTAAGAAGATTTCTGCCGAGCAGCCCCGCGAATGGCACGGATATCTCCCGGTCGCCCTATTCACCTATCGAAAAATTCTTCACCGTACATTAAGGCTTCGCCCCGTTCGAGATCCTTTATGGACGTAATGTACGCGGACCACTCAGCATTTTAAAGGAGTTGCTAATCAAGCCCCAACTGGATCAAGAACTCCAGTCATCCTACGCCCATGTCTTGGATCTACGCCAGAGGCTCGAGAAATGCACAAACATCGCCTATGAAAATGCCGATGTCAATTTGGAAAAATATAAAACTTATTTTGATGTCAGGTCCGAAGATCGGAAATTTAAGCCCAGTGATGAAGTACTCCGGCTCCTTCCCACAGCCTGTAATAAATTACTTAGCCAATGGAAAGGTCGATACTCGATCCTCGAGGTGCGCAGACCGGTAGATTACCTCATTGGTACCCCAGCAGGCGAAAAGCTCTACCACCTCAACTTGTTGAAAAAGTACCACCGACGCGCCCATGGAGATACGTTCGTAGCACTAGACGAAACATCGGCGTTTGAAGAGGATTACCCCGCGGAGTCCCTTAATGTGATACAGACAGTGTGCTTCTAACCTGATTCCGATTACCCTCTTCTTTACCTGCCAGGCAAGTCTTTTGAACCCTCTGACCTGGATATCAACGCGCAGCTGACAGCACCTCAAAAGAGTCAGCTACAAGAATTATTATGTCAGTTCGACAACTTATTTCAGAGAAGCCTGGATGCGCTACTAGTTTCGAGCATAATATTAAATTAACGACCTTAGAACCTGTCCGTTCAAAACCCTATCCCATGCAGATTCATTTACGCCAAGCTTTAAACGCCGAAGTGGATAATTTGATTAGTTTAGATATAATATAACCTTCCACCTCTAGTTATTGTTCCCCAATAACTAGAGGCAAACAATAAATTTTAATATTTAATAATTTTAATTAAATATAATAAATAAGTAATCCAGAAAAAGACCAATGACATAACTTACCTATAAGGCAGTTAGCACAGAGAAGGTAGAAATGTCGAGGGCAAATAGGGTAACGACAGCCGTGGTAACTGTGTGATGTCTTCTTGCCAGATCTCTTAGTGCACTCCACACAGCGTTCCAAGAGCCCGTGACTGTCTGCAACCGTTTTCCATGGTGTGCCTGAGCAGTGCCTTGTGTAGGGAGATTGCAAACGGTTCAGGTAAGATTGGGGTACGTGGCAGATATGTAGAGCTGAGCCTCTTCGTTACTCAGGGTGTGAAGCGGGCATGTGCCATCTCCTGCATGTACTTCCTCCTAATCAGTACTTTCCTAGCTGTCCTCATCAGATTCTCACTGTGTATGATCCACGAATTAATACAAGAGGCATTTAGTATCCCGAAAAACATACACACCGGCCATCGTCTGGTCTTTCGTCTACATGAATACTGTGCACACATCTGATCGAATGAGTCAACTCCTCCTTTAGGGGCATTATAAAATTCAATCTTATCAGTGTTTCCGAGAGTTAGATGTGTGTGTATGGAAGACATTAGCAGTACCATTTGCTTCTTGGGCTTAGGTGTTGTAGGAACGTATGACACCAGAGTAATATCCTTGTGAACAAGCACGCACTTGATCCTAACTTGCGACTGTCTTTTTCTATTAACTCCTTACGCCTATCTCGTTCTTGTTTCCCTAAACTGTTCCCACACTGGTCATGCAGCAGTTGTCAAGGAGATCTGTCACTAGTGGCAAAGACGTAATCCAGTTGTCTGTGGTTACGTTTCTGTTTGTCTGGTGGTAGGGCCTGATCAACTCCTTCATGAAGTACTGACCAAGGTTTAAATTTTATGTGTATCTTGTCTCCTGCTTTCTCACGTAAGGGATCGCCACCAATAAGTATTTGCTTTTGTTTTCGTTTGCAAGAACTAATTTGAGCCCAAATCTTGCAGGTTTGTTGGCTATGTACATGCGAAACGATCACCTGCCTCTTGCCTCTAAATGCTAGCAGCTACTCGTCAACAATAAGGTTGTAACTTAGCTTGTAACTGAGTTCTAACTTCGTTATATCCGGTATAGGTGATGTTGGCCCCAGAAAACTCCCTTCTTGGTGATAGGGAATTATTAGCTGCTTTATTGTTACACCCGCTGTTTTTCGGCGGCCAAGATCCAGGATCTTGAATTTTCGGCTATTCGTGCGGGTCTTCTACTCTCTTTCGTATTCATTTACGTTGCTAATTCCGTTTGCAGTCTCGAGAGCCTAAACCCTGGATTCCTGAATATACTCGGGATCACCTGGGTCATATCATCCGCAAACTGGAGATATAATGATTTCTAATTTACTGCATTTGGTAAATCTTTTTCCCAGATTAGACAACTTCCCTGTAGGACTCCGGCCTCGAGGAGGAACTCTGGTCATTGCTGACCATCTATAATGATCCGGGAGCGCCGTTAAATGAACAAGGCGCAGATGATTCGTTACAGGATCGGGTCTAGCTGAAGGTTCAGGATCTTATGTCGAGGGCCATCCATCCAAAACTTATCGAAGGCTGTTTGCACGTCCCTTAGTACGATGTCAATGTTCTTTCCATCCGCTCGGCACTTGGCGATTTTCTAGCTTAGGAGCGTGAGTGCGGTGTCCGTTCCGCGCCATTTTCCGGAACCCGTGTTGTTGTGGGTTCTGGAGCCCCTTCTTTTCAAGTTGATTCTGAAGGCTGTTTGCTAGGATCTTTTCCGGAATCTTGCTGACGATTTCCAAGAGGAAGCTAGGCCTGTAGTCCATGGCTGTTCTGGCAACTTTTTCCCCTTTAGAATAAAGATGATTTTTGTCACCTTGTATCGGTCAAAGAAGTAACCAGTGTTTAGAACCGCATTCTTTACGTTTGCAATGCCCTACAAAGGCGTAAGGAGCATTTATGAGATGGTTTTTGGTAATTACTGTTGAGATAGAAGCTCTCTGCATGAAGGATTTGAGCATGCCCAGAAACTTCTCAGTGATCGGTCCGCCGTGGCCCTCCATTCTACTCTCCTCGGAAACCTGCGGGTGGAGATGCGTGTGGTGGATTATATTATTTAGTTCGTCAATCACCTGGCCTTTGAATTCTGGCATGATGAAGAATATTTGTCACCAATACCTCCTGAGCCTTCTTTCAAGTCTCTCTGGATCTTCTATGATTTCCAAAATTCGGAAAATGGATTTCAGCCGTGTTTAAATGCAAACAGTTTAAGCGTTATTAACTTTTTAAATATCTCGTGACGCTGATTTGACAATTATGCATTTTTTAAAGCTGATTAGTCAATTTGTTAACGCAAAGGTCTATTTTTTAAAAAAAATGAACAAAAGTATGACAATTAAATGTATCTCAATCCTGATTGGTTGAATTTTGTAGAATTATCAGTAGATAGAATGACTATTTATATAGGTGTATTTTTGCGGAGAGATAGACAGTTAGTAATCATTATTATTTAAGAAGAAAGAAGTTGTCATTACCAAGGAATAAGGAATCCAGCTCAATATTTTGCTTTATCCTAAGGAAGCTTCGTTTGATCACATAACCCAGTATGATACACGAGAAGAGCTCCCCTTTCCGTACCTTACATAAAAGTGACATATAACGTAAAAATACGACATACCAATAAATGTTCCTTGCTGCTGTTCTTATGGTTAAAAGTACCTGTGGGCGACAGCTCCACCTAAAACCAGATGTGGTTGACAGGGTCGTCGTTTTGAAGCACACATTTGATGGAGCATCGTCATCATCGAGAACACGGAGCCTTCTTCTTCCCATTTGACCAGCATGGGCATCAAGGCCAGAAGCATGGCTGGCAGCAGAAGTAGAGGCAGCAGGGGCAGCAGACATAGAGGCAGCAGGAGAAGTAGCAGGAGATGCAGCATAAGTAGAGGCAGCACGGAGTTTGGAAAGTGTTGACGTACGCCGTGGTTCTTTCGGTGCAGGTGGCCGTCTTCTTGGCATGTCAACATCACTCATATCATCACTTTTTACATCACTAGGTGCCGATCCGTTCTCTTGGTCAACATCACTGTCATACCCAACCTCAAATTCTAGGTTATCTTCCTGTCCCTCATCTTCACTGACACTCTCATGACTTGTCTAAGATAATGCACCATTAGTGTTCATATGTAGTCTTATCGACTCATGGGAGTATTATTTATCTGTTTTCTTACGCATATTAACTTTATGGTCTCCGCAAACTAATATTCAATACCTGCAAAGAAAAAACACGTAAATAACGAACCACAAAATAAGCACCATTACTAACCTCGGGTGGTTTCCACCCGTAAAATATTACACCATGTATCAAAAACGGCGTGTGGAAATCACCCTAAATCCACTCTGTGTGCCAGGCAGCGAGCTCTGTAGCACACCCAATCTTGGCTACAACACAACGCGCACTGAAGCTATATGCAGTAACGTGCTCCTCGGTTCACTATCCATTGTTGTGCACCCACGTGGGTGCACATAGCATCGGGTGGAAATCACCCGGCGTTTGTGCTTCTAGGGTTAATGCCCCATCAAAATTTATTTCGCTCCACAGGAAGACTCAAGTATAGTATATTGCTCCACTCTCAAATTGCAAGATCGAAGATTAATTAAAAATAATCCAAACCTCAAAGGACAATTTAGTAGCCTGATAAAGATCAAACAAACCCACCCCCTATCGCTATCTCATTAGTGGACTAATTAAGTATCGAAATGATCGCAACTAACGTTAAACGTCCCAGAAAAAAACAATATTATAAACAAGCAAAATTTATATTTATAGGAAGAAGACTTATATGAGTAATAATAATAATAGACTAAAGTACTAAGAAATCACCGCAATAAAACGCCACTCATCAATTGGGCCATACAAAATGGCCCTTCAGAAGTTTCTCGTCTTCTCATCGTTTAATCCTAGGGCAGAAGGCCTCAAGCAGCGTCAAGCTTTTCTATGAACATCTATCTATACTAGATAATCCCTTTACTTATCAGTAACACACTTCTCTCTCAAACACTCATACACATCCTCAACCCATCTTATAATCGATCTTCAAACTCACGCGCACCCTTATTCTCATTCTACTCATACGCTAATCTCTTTAAATTTCTGCTTCTACACACTCTTTTTACATGTCCGTACCACATCGGAATACAATCTCTTTCACACCTATATTAATATATATATATATATATATATATATATATATATATATATATATATATATATATATATTATCAATGTACATGTCTTTCCCACTCATATAACAATGATCATCCACACATTCGAACAAAGAGCACCCCTCTCAAGATTTCCATTTTCAGTGATCTCCGTCGCTTATTTTCTCTCTCTCTCTCTCTCTCTCTCTCTCTCTCTCTCTCTCTTATTCTCTCTCTCTCCAGAAAAAGAGATTTTTTTTTTTTAATAAAGAGCTCATCTGGCGACTGCCTACTTGGGCATTAGTCGCCGTATTAAAACTGGCCTAGTTCTAGGCTACTTTAAAATAAGATTAAAGAGACAAAAAAAACACCTCAAGTCCAGAAAAAGAGAGATTTCCTACTCCTACCATTCCATAGTCTCCCTATCATACCACATCTTTAGCAACAGCATGTTCGCACGCCCTTCCAAGCATATTATACACTCAAATCCGTACCATTCACTAATGGTCTGATTCCTCCAGAAACTTTTCTATCATGTCAAATCTTGTGGTCAAATTCTGCCTCATCTGTAACACTCTTTTTCATGATATATCCTAGATACCTAAAACTTGTTCCTAAGTAGCAAATGGGTATTTAATACCACACCATACCCTCTGCTCACACATTTCCTTAACTTATTCTTTTCTGCCTTTAATTTAACTCCATCTTCTCACCTTACCTGTTTGAGCCCTCCTCAAAATTAATCCAAACCTCCTCTTACTCAGGAAACAATATCAGGTAATTATCACAGAAAAAAACAATCCTCTACCAGTTCTCATCAAAATATCCTATCCCTCTCTGTAATTTCTATTCGTACTTCACTCTATACTCCATCCATAATGAGAATTACTAGCCATCAGATCATCACATAAATTTGTCATATGCCCCAAAGTGTAGCAAATCATTCCCAACGATCATTTTCTTTGACAAATACACGTTATAATAACAAGATAAAGATATTACACACCCATCCTACCTACAACGTATATAAACCAACTCCCAACTGCAGTTTTCCATACAAATGTATTCTTTAATTAAACAAAAACCACTTTTGACTTTGGCCGAATACTACACCGCTCGTTTTATACAATCTTAGACGTACTATAATGGCTCTTCATGTGCACCATCATAAGCTTTCTCCAGATCCATAAACCTAATATAGACTTTACATCGTTTATCCTTTGTTTTCAGTCGTGTGCGAGTCTAGTAGATGGTGACTCTACATCTCACTATATCAGTCGGTTTCCGTTGTTTGTTTTTTATAATAACATTGTAACTATTCCGCTGGCTCTAACGAAATCTGAAACCCTCATGTTGTTTTACATTCTATTTCGAATAGATATAATTGCCAAAGTTCTCCCAAGGTTAGCCGATGAATGATTTTGTTTTGGTCATAACATCATAACTAATCGGCCGATTCTCTTTTGAATGATATAATGCCAAATTATTCTCAAGGTTAGCTTGGAAATTATATTGCAATAGACACCTGATATTTTCTCTTATTATGGTGCATTTCCCTATCCTCAGTCGTCTGGCTGAACGGCCGGTTACTCGAGGGAGTAGCTCTTCAGATAGATTCTCAATTCCATTTCTCATATGTTAGAATCGAGAGATAGGATTACTTTTTTATGTTATATTTATTTGGGTGGTTTGGTGAGCCATAACCAGAGCAAAGATCTCCCCTGCCCCCCATTTCGAAAATACCTTAAAAATGATATATAATACAATATGATGCGATTGCGATAGCCTTAAAGTAAAGCAGACTCTTTATCCAGAATGTAAGTGAAGTGCCGGGGTAATTCTGAGAGTAGATCCTCAATAATATTTTTTAAGATATGTGGAATTTAATAAAAAAAATTATATAGATACTTAATATTTTTAAAATGAACTTAAAATGAGATATAATACGAACGTGCATCAATTGTAGGCCGCCAGAAAACACGATTCTATTGGTTTGTACATGTTTGTGATATTTTTCAAATCGGTTAATTCTTGGAGTTGCCACGTCTGCTTCACAAGATTGGCACTCACCGTCTGCACGAGCGAATGATTCAGTTGCGTCATAGTTCCTAATTCTTTCCCGTTTTAGTTTTTAACAAACATCCGCTGTATTTATTTGTTACGCTGCTTCTAAGTGTTTGTTAGTTCTCTAACACCTTAAATTTGTTATTTCGTCCTCTATGACTTACACCTTCGAAAGACACCTAAATACGAGCATACTCGCCTTTCTTGAGTGAATAATTGTTTTCGAGTCTTATTGCCAGTTAAACCGAACTATGGTCAGTAAATACTTAATTTTATTGTACTCATATTTTGGTCTTCTTTGCAAATATAGAAAAAATAATCATGAAAATACGAAACAGGGATTGAAAAGGCTGCAACAGTCATGCTCCCTTCGATCCAAGATTCGTAGATCAGGCGGGAAATCTGGCAACGATCTTGTTGTAGTTGTCCCTCAAATTGTGGTTGCATTTAGATCCTTGAGGCGATCATTGCCTTGTTAGAGGCATAAACGTCCAAGTATTATTATTATTATTATTACACAAGATGAGACAGGTAGAACAGGAAGAGTGCAAGCACTATAGATTGCAATTAGCAATACTCACATACCTGCAACGTCGAAGAGGGAACGATGATAAGAAGAAAAGAAAGTGGGATAGAAGAACACACTGGGAAGAGATAGGTAAAGAAAAACCTCAAAGCTTCCAGTCATCTATGGATTTAGTTAAATTAAATTGAGTAATAAAATTAAATAAAAAAATTGAAAAACAGTATATAGCAACATACAAACAAAACAAGATATACTGTATATAGAATATTCAAACAAGAAAAATACATAAAAAATAACAAAATAACAGGATAATGGTTCATGATCAACACAAAATCTTATTAGCTTTCTTTTTGAAGGCATCTACGCTATTCGATGGACAAGCCTCTTCGTCCAAGGAATTCCAAAGGTGGCCAGCACTTGGCAGAAAGCAACGCTGAAACTGGCTCGTACGGCATCTCATAGACTGAAAACAAAGAGGATGCCTAACCAAAGCCTGATGAGTGTTTCTCCTTGCTACAAAGCGGTTTGGCAAGGAAATATACAGCGAAGGAAATATATAGACCTATTTACGCTCTATTTTCAAAAGTAACGATCTAGTTGTATTTGTCCCTAAAATTGTGGTTGTATTTATATTCCTTGTTAGGCATGTATTTAATTGGATTTTTTTGTATATAACATCATAACTAATTAGATGATTATAACAAAATTTTAAACCCTTATGTTGTTTTACCCTCTCTTTCGAAGAATAGAATTGCCAAAGTCCTCCCAGGTTAGTCAGGGAATTATTGAATGTTTTGAAGTTTGTAAGATCCTAAATCAGAAAAGTGAGAGCACGCGACTTTTTGGTCAGCAGACCTTGTTTTTAGCGAGCTGACTTAGTGTGAATTCTTGATCCACACAGACCTAACGGTTCAAAGAATCTAGAGAAAGCTATGAAAAGGTTGTGCACCAAATCGCTTAACTCATAAATCATTATAACTCTGCGGTCTCACGTGTAAAGTTGATTAAATTTCCAGTGCATTTTACAGCATGAAAAAAGCAAAGCTCCTACAAAAATGTTTTAAAAGGTTTATAAAAGATCGAACGGAGAATAACTAGCTACGGTATTAACCAGTTCGCATGTAAATTAATTAAAATAAAAGATTGTGAAATTGTATTGTTCCCTTTCTAATTGAGTAAACGTAATTTATAAGAATTACAGACCATTTAGAATCTGTCAGCAGGAGAAACAATACTGGCCAAAAGTATGCAAGATTTTAGTAAACATTGAGCTTGAATAATGGATCAAATAGGCTCGGTTTCCGAATTAATCGAAGTAATGAATACAAAATGCCTTGAAGATCTGTCTCTGTCTCTTTTACTCTTTCTTACTCATTTTTACTCTGTCTCTATCTCTTTCACTCTGTCTCTAGTCTCTCTCCGTCTCTCTTTTTCACTCTGTCTATAATCTTTCTCTGTCTCTCTCAGTCTTTCGCTATCTCTTTCTTTCCATCCCTTTTCCCATTCCCTTCCCCCTTCCTTTCTCCCTCCTCTGCCTTCCCCTCCCCCTCTCCCACACTACAGTTGAGTATATAAATTAAAAATTCCAATTCACTCGCTACGCTGTGTTATTTAATGCCTTCGTTGAATTGTTTCGCTAAGAAAAAGCTTAAAATGTGGGTTGCATTTCCCGAACAAGATTGTTGCAGGAACGTGCTACATCTAGGCGGGATCCTGACAGCTCCACACCCATTACGCCCTCGGCCCTATTTCCCCCAAAGGGCCCAAGCGTCTAAACGGGTCTCCATTTAACACCGCAGTTTACGGAAATGGCTCTAAACCATTGATTTCGTTGCTAAACCGAACCTCTTTGAATGAGAAGGTAAAATATAGCAGACAAAATGGAGCATTTTGGCCTCACTGCGGTGTTATATTTTCTTGCGAAGGTCGCAACGACACAAACGCTAGCGGGTACGATTCCTCAAACTCCATAACATAGTAATTTTAAAACAGAAATTCTATGAATATCTAATAGCAAAATATTTAATAATATCTGAAAATTTTGTCTATTCACTTAAAACATCTACCTCAGATAAGGAACCTCATGACTTCCTAGTACCTTTTATGAATGCACAAACACAAGAAAATCACCACTTAAAAGATGATTATGCGAGAGATCATTGCTAATATTGGAATGCAAAGAAAAGGGAGTCATTCAGTAGAAAATATTTAATAAAAGAGCGAAATAAATCATGGGACCGAAATTTATGATTCGTAGAAGTAGAAAACCTCTACTTCATGAAAAGTGCATCGAGGAGAACAATTGGACCAAAAAGTGCAATGATTCATCTTCAACCAGAACCTTTTTTTAAGATCATCTCAGTTATCAATTCTGTATAGCGGCTAAGGATTGTTAACTAATCGGTAGCATGAATATAATGCATTAAAATCATTACAAAGTAAACAAATATACTAATATTTAACTATCGCAACCCCAAAAAACAACAACTCAACTTACACTAGCCCAAACAATCCTCTGATTTTATAACTAAGTGTGAGAACATTATTTAAAAATTGTCCCAAAATGTAATAGATTCTATTTACAAGCCTGCAAACAAACGTAGAACAAATAGGAGAAATGCGTTTCGAAAATATGCGAAAAAATGGAGGAAAATTTGACAAAATGTGTCTTTCCCCCGGAAAGATAGGAAAGTCCAGGATTAGAAAGTATAAACCACAAAATGATGGAATATGACGAAAGGAATCATCAAAAAGATGACCTGGCAGGAGTAACATGGCAAAGTTGTATGCTGGATGGAGTCTCTGTGGGAATTATTTAGGATGCTTTTGCTCACCAGCCTGACGAGATCACTTGGGGCTAGGGGCTGTTCCAATTCAAGTGTGAATACGCACAATTGAATCAATAAAAAATAACATAAATTTGGCTGTTAAAAAGCAAATCCTTTTTTTCATGTTTGAGCGACACAACATTTAAAGTTTAAAGTTTGCTGGCTTCGCGCCTCCTATCAAGCTATGTTGCTTCTCATGCGGTGACCTCCCTTAGGAGATAGAGTTAGCTTGTAAGGAATCCAGAAGGAGATTCGAACTGCCGACCCAGCGATTGCCGGGCAAGGACGCTAACCACTCTCCTAGCCTGAAGGCTAGTATATTTATTATATTTATTAGCATCAAAAAATCAAAAAAATATAATTTTTCTCCTATTAACTCTAGCAGCTCGGTGTAGGCTTGAGAGAACCGAGGTCATGCAAGAACATTGCAGGTCGTCAACAAACTTACCTATCTTAATTATCCTTTGTTTATATTTCATATGAGTCAATTTATTGGTGAATTAATTATTATATTAGCACAAATCTAGTTAATAAAGCTTTAAAGCGATACATATGCTTCAAGATATTGTGCCTATAAACGAGAGAAGTGAAACGTGACTGATGAACCTTTTTAAACAAAGACTCATATGTATATAATCCAACGGATGCACCTTCACTATAAACTATTAAGAAAATGTTGGCAAATAATTTGGTAATTTGAAAAAAAAAATGGAGCTCATCTGGTGATAAGTTGCTGTGTGGTAAAATAAGTAAAATCAAAGCATGAATATGTATGTATATACTTAAAAAAAGGAAAAGGTAGAGTTTACTTGGGCTGCAAGATACTGGAAGATAGTCAATTCTTTTGAATTTTTCTCCCTTCATTTTACAATGAAAACACCCCATTATTGCAATTTGGGTCTTAAAGATTTGATAGAAGACAGAACGAGGTAAAAAAAAACAAGAATAAGAGTAACTCGGTGGCACAAGTGTCGAGAAGACTCTCACCCAAACATGAAGAAAGAGTTGTTAATCCCCAGTTATACAATTCAAATCAACTCCTCCTTCAACCAGTTTGAAGACATCCCAAAATGGTGACTGGGAAAAAGAAATCGCCCCATGGATATGTAAAGAAGGGGAAAGATGAAGGTCTGTCTTGAAATCCCCGATGACGCTATAGCAACTGTGAGAGATAAACGAGAACCTACTAAAGGTTTCTAAGGTCACCCTTCGAAAGCATAGGATTATTTGGGGAGGAAGCAATGTAAACATAACCTGAAAGTGGCAGAAAGTCTCTTGGCCATGACTGCATGGAAGACGAATTAGACTTGGATGTCCATTTTGCCAACTTCTCACCCTCTGAGCGGATGCTCGCTGAAGGCGGAACGTTAGTGAACTAAATATAAACAACGAAGAGTTTATTCTCTCCATTCCACATAATAAATACAAGTAATCTTAATATTCAAGTTTCAAACAAGATATTTGTAAGGAAATGTGCAGTGTAGGAAGTGATTTGCATGCGGTTAGTATAGCAATGAGTAGCCCCCTTCAAGTGCCCTGGGGGACGCCGGCTATACTACCCGTATACCATGACTGGCAAAAGTGCAGTTGTCCTTACTATGGTGAGATATAGCGTGACCCCACGTGGGGGTGAATACAATCCCGCTGAAATGCAAAGCAGCGTTTCCACTCGTCTGAGTCGTCGTCAGCCTATAAATAATGAATAATTGTGGCAAAAGTACGATTTAGTAATGGGTGAAGATACACATTCATGACTGATAATTGGCTGTTTTAACACGATTACTGCCATTATATTCAAAGCAGATTTGACCACTTTAATAAAATAAGTACAACTGCATTTATGGCAGAATTGACCACTTTACCACGATTACTGCCATTACATTTAGGGCATCTACCTGATCCAATTCCCCGTCTTTGAATTGATATACCTTCCAGAAGTAAAATCGATTACCATCTTTGATTACCACCAAGAGACTCATCCACTCATATAGATTGAAATAAATTGCAAAACCCAATTAGGAGAGGTGGCAATCGAACTAAATGTGAAATTAGCCAAATTGAAAACTCCTGCGGGAAGCAAGAAAAGCAACCAAAATTATTTCTAATAAATTCAATTGAACATCCGAGTCGGGGAAAATCTGGTGAAAATAAGGACATTTCGTCCTCATGGAAACAAAGACACACGAGGGAATTCATGATTGCTATCTAATGATAAAACACCGGAAGTTTTCGTGTTTTATTTAAATAAAAAATGATATTTGCTTAAGAAGAGGATGGTAAATGCATGTCACGAGTAATCTCTGGCTAACGATGAGAAGCTGGGAATGAAATGGACGAGCACAAAAATCTGCACGATAAGTAAGGTATAAAGGGCTGCTTTTAGTGAACGCTATTATCAACGGGGATGGAGTCGGTGCTACTTTTAAGACTCCTTCATAAGTACGACCAAATTGTGTGTAAAAACCCATGGAACTTTACTGAAGCAGATTAATAAGGTGGAACTATTTTGTTGAATGGTCATCTAGAAAGACAGTCGTCACGAGAAAGTCAGAGGCATCCGGTGAGAAGTCTATTCGACACTGCCGTGAAAAGGTCGTTGGACGAGGAAAGTCAACGAGCCAGATTCGTCATAGGTAAAAAAATGACGATTGATAAACGCCCAATGGGAGAACTCTAATAAGGCAGAACGTTGTAGTAGTCGTCAGTGAAGAAACACCATCAAGCTAAGCGTCAAGGAAGGTGACCTACTTCCTTATTGTGTCCATCCGATGAAGAGGGAGCTAGCCGTATCGAGGCTTCGCTGATGGCTGGTGGGTATCTCTTCTGTCACTTGCCTGTCAACATTCGTGACCTTCGAAGGGTTCGGATGAGTCAGGACAAATTGGCTTCCTCCACCAGGGTGTCGGGATGATCCCATCTTTCCTCTGAAGAAGAGTTAAGCTGTCGGAGTGACCGTGGATGACGACCAGAAAATTAATAAAGCTTTCCCCCGTGGGAGAGGCGGAACAACCCCCATAGGTGTATATATTCAATGCCTTAGAGCAGGAGAGGGGACTTTTTTGATCCGTCGGGAGAAATTTCTAATGAAAGAAGTCGGCGGCTGCTAAAATTTTTTTTACTATTGTATCTTTGTAAATGTTCTTTGAATATATTCCATGGGCGATAGACTCATGCATGCGCGATAGACTTATGCATGTGCAGATAGACTCATGCATGGGCGATAGACTCATGCATTTATGTTTAAAAATAAATAATACGCACATTTTATTGACTGCCTCCACGGAACTTGACATGCAAATATTATTTAAATTTCACTATTGAAAGTTTCTGCATACAAATTAATATATCCCTCAGGGGGTGATGAAAATTGGGTTATGGGATGAGGGTTTCCCCATGCAATTATTGAGGCAAGAAGGGCACTGAATCTTACAAATGCTCTAAACAGTGAGGTAAATTTGTTCTACTGCTGTTCTTGTGTGGATTATTGTCCTGCTGTCGTCCTCAGTTGACAAGAATGACCAGGTCCTTGAGGAGGACCTCAGTACTCATCGCTTAGGGAGATGGATTGCACCCCCTCTTCTCGCCGGGGTCAAGATATCCTTTTATCCCCTGGACTAGAACATCTTTTCTTAACCTATTTTCCCCTCAAACCGTTCGAGGTCAACAAAGCTGGCAGGCACGAGGAAGGCAGAATCATTCATCAATTGCCACACTACCAACGTTCTGCTGACACCTTCGATCCACCTCAAGTGCAATCCTTCACTCAACCTCTAAGAGGATCTTCATCCACCTGAGCCGCGAGCAACCTGACTTCAGTCAACCAACAAGAATTCCAACCTGACTTTGTAATAATAAATAATAATTTGATAGCGCGGTGGTAAAACCAATCACTCCAGATAATTTAACTTTGCACTTCTCTCCGACTTCTCTTTAAAGGCCAATAATCTTCAAGACTTTTATGAATTTAATTTCTTTTCATGACTACCTTTGCATTCATTAGTTCCCTTTGAATTAAATCCACCTGCGCTGGATTTTTTGGTGTCCTTTTCCCTTACCCTACTTTAGTGTAGAGGGCGCTTGGAGCCACCCTCGCCTCTGATGAGGCTTTTAATGTTATAGTCATGCAATTACATGCCTGACTGGCAACATGTCCTTGATACAGCTCTAATATTTTCAACACGCCTCATCCGCCTGCTTCAGCTGAAGATGAATGGGACATTTGGAATGAAATTTGACAGTCTTTGCCCTTAATGTAAACGATTTCACCTTTCGGTAAAAGTCATCGCCATTCTTCATTTTTCACAAAAACATGGCGAGATCTAACCCTATTCAATTACCTTGGTTGTGGCAAGTAAATGTCCTGTTTTCCAACGTTTCTTCTCTCATTTCCTCTCATTTCGTTCGTATATGTAAATGTATCACCACTCTTGGAATAATGTTATTTAGCCTTTTAAAAGGTTTATTAAATTTTAGAACTTTTTTAACTTGTGGAAATGTTGTGAATTTTATGCTAAGACTTGTCTTTTGTTGAAACTTAGACGAAGAAGAAAGTTAAAAGGAGAAACATGAAAAGGCTTTAAAAATATCTCATTTTCTTCCTTCTCATTTTAAAGCTCTAAATCCTTTTTTATTCCATCAAGTGATAGCTTTGATTTCAGAAATTAATCATTATTGTGGTTTATCTCTTAGATTCGCTCTAAACTTATTTGACTCAATAAAGAGAAAAATAATAGCAGAGAAAGATAAAGTCCCGGCTCTTTCTTTTTTTTCAAATCATTCTTTTATACTTGGAGAAGTTTGTATAAGAGAAAGGTAGCCACTGTTATCAGACTTATATAATGACAATAGTAAGGATTTTTACCGAGAATTTCAAGGCCATGCGCTTTCATAGTTCGCCCGTCCATCGAGGAATGAAAGACTTGTGTGAAGCAGGAGGAATTGTAGAAGAGAAATGACGTCGGCGGAGAAAAGCTGAAAAGTTTTGAAGCAGTTAAAGTTGAACTGTGGAGGTCATTACCCAGCAAGAAAAGAGTTGCAAGAGTAAAAGCGGGAGGTGACCCCGGATTAAATGTTAAATTCACAGTTTTTGTGGTAAAGGTCGAAATGGATGCGGCAGATATTACAGAGAAGTTTTACAAGCACCTACAAAATTAGTTATTGAGAGATACCGAATATTAAAAGAAACGCCCAGATTTTTAACTGCATTAGAAGCAGTGGAAAGGGTATGCGCCAATGTTTAGATTGAGAGCAAAAGGCTTGTAGAGTTTCCCTTCACTGGAAAAGCCTTTCAGTAGTAAATAGTTTGGTCTGGGTCGAGTTTCAGTAAGTTGTCCGGTAGCCACTCAGTAAGGTATACGCGGATGGTAGAAAATCGAGGCTTAAGAAAAGGAAACAGAAAATGAAACATTGAAACACCCCGCCCTCCAAATTACCAAGTCTCCTAAATAAAAATGGATTATATATGGTTGATCCATTTAAAATTACGGGCAAAGGCCCCCCGTCCTCTATTAAAAGCCCATTCCAGATAGTTTGAAACACTAAAGAAAGCAACTTTATATAATTTTTTCGAAAAAAGATGGCGTCTAATATACGATTTATTTGCTCTATCTTTCAAGTATTCTAGTTACTACTGTTCTGAAAAAATCCTAGTTTGAGTTGGACGATAAACATTACTATTATTTGCAGTTTACGTCATCTCTAGCTTTAGAAAGTTATCAAACAATTTGAGTTCTTGGGGGTGGTCCAATCACACAAACTCACAGTTTGTAATCTTTCGTAATGAATGTTTTCATTCTTTTCAGAACTTCTCTCCTTTTGCCTCCATTCTTTATTGAAGCCAGATATGTTAGCTCGCCTCATTCTGCAGTATTTTAAGTCAAGTTTCTTTTTGGCTACCATAAATCAGAAGTGAGTTAGCAATTCCTGGGACATAACCTCCATCCTTCGGACAAACCAGCATCATTCCTGGAAGGTTAAAGTATGTAAGTTGGAGTAGAAGAGTTCTTATTGGACGAACTACTTCCAAGATCTAGGAAATGTGCTATCATGTTCTCACACTCAAAGTTTTACCACAAATTAGTATTTTCGATTTTTTCCTTATCTTGTATGAACTAGCTCCGAGATGGTTTCTATGCAAGTTAAAGTTGATGAGGTTTTTTATGGCAATTATTTGGTTAGAAGATTTCTCCCCAAACATTGAATAGAATACAGAAAACGAGAGAACAGAGTCCAATAATAAATTATCAAATAGATATACCATTTAGACTTCGCTAAAGACATTAGTTATGTATTTATGAAATTATTTAACTCAGCGTTGAATTTACTCTAAGCTTTCCCTCACTATACCTCAAAGATATAAATTCAGATCCAGTCTGATTTATAAGATATTGATTTAAGAATTTGATAATACAGGATATTACTTCCGTATGGTCCTCAACTTTAAGAACAGCCTTGAAAAAGTTGCTGATTAGAAGAGGGCGCAAGCAGAATAAATGTGCAAGTGAAATTTTGTAGGGGAAGAAAAAGCATATAATCTTTTTAGATAGAAGAGTAGAATAGATCAAGAGAAAACCTATCCCTTCAGTTGATTCCTACCATGTGTTTCTTAAGAATCACATGATCTTCGGTGAACACGAAAGACGAGAGCAAACAGAAATAATAATAATAATAATAGGTATTTTGTAATGTGCTTTTCAAGGCCTGAGGCCTTCCCAGAGCGCACGTTGTGCTGAGATGAGAATGGAAATTCAATGGAAATTCAAGAGGGGGAGAAGGCAATATTGAAAAGATGCATTTTCAGGAGACGCTTAAATGTGGTAAGAGAGGGAGAAGACCTGATTTCAGCAGGAAGAGCATTCCACGACTTAGGGGCGCAGATTGAGAAGGAGCAGTACCCCATTAGGCGGAGGGATGAACGAGGAATATTCAAAAGAGGTGCATGTGATGACAGAAGGGCACGAGGGACATGGCGTGGCGAGAGGGCAGAAGAGAGGTAAGATGGGGCCTTGTTGTTTAGGGCCTTAAATGTGAAGAGAAGTATCTTGAAGTGAGTACGGGATCTGACAGGAAGCCAGTGCAGTTCATGCAGCAAGGGTTTCGAGGGAGAGAAGCGAGGGCGACGGAGGAGAAGCCGGGCGGCATAGTTCTGTACAAGTTGAAGGGGGCGGAGAGAGGAGGATGGCAGATTCACGAGCAGAGAGTTACAGTAGTCAAGGCGTGAGGTGATGAAGGCATGAACAGCAGTCTCAAGACTTTGGCGATCAAAGTGAGAGCGAATGCGAGAGTAGTTACGAAGGAAACATAGAGATGATTTGCTGACATTGCGGATATGAGGCTTAAAGGAGAGATGCTTATCCAAAACAACACCCAGATTCCTAACGCAGTCAGAGAAAATGATAGTATTACCGCCCAGATTAAGCGAAGGTAAGAGAGATTTAGATTCTTTGACAAGAGCAGGGGTGCCGACGAGAAGGACCTCAGTTTTGGAGTGATTAAGCCTGAGGAGTTGGTAGAGAGCCAGTCAGAAATGGAGGAGTAGGCAGCTAGGAGGTCAGTGATAGAGTAGGCAAGAGACGCGGGGGATGAGGAAACGAAAATTTGAATGTCATCAGCATAGAGGTGGAAGGATAGACCTAGATTATGGAGAATGGAACTAAGAGGGAGGTGGTAGATACGAAATAGTAGAGGACCGAGGACAGAGCCTTGTGGCATTCCAGAGCGAATGGGGTAGAGTCGGATGAAACGTCGTCAATCACAACAGATTGGGTATGATACGAGAGGTAAGAGCGAAACCACTCAAGCACGGTGCCTGATATGCCGAGGAAAGAGTGAAAACGATCAAGTAGGACGATATGGTCAATAGGCTCGAAGGCAGAGAAGAGGTCGAGTAGAACGAGGATGGAGACACAACCCCTGTCCGCGGCTCTTCTTAAGGAATCGGACACATTGAGAAGGGCGGTTTCTGTGGAGTGACCTAACTTGAAACCAGATTGATAGGTTTCATCAATGTTACACTCCACCATGTGACTGTTGATGCGTGAAGCAACCACTCTCTCCAGAACCTCAGAGAGGAAAGGAAGTTGCGAAATCGGGCGATAATTAGAAGGGTCAGTGGGGTTCAGTTAAGGCATTTTAAGCACGTTTGAGAAAAGAGGGAACAAGGAGTGTCAGTTTTCCTTTGTTAGTCTCTCATCTTGTAAAAAAAGTGTAAATGCAATGTCCCGGTTGAGTCGCGTTCCACATTTCTTCTTTATTTTGGGTGTCTGGCTCATTCTTTATCCCTAACCACTCTAATTCGCGATGATGGATATTTTTACCATTGCTAACGAGAAAAGTTAGTAACTTAGTGGACTGTTACAGCATACAATAATCCCCTACTTGAAGGGCTCGAGTCGTCCTAACTTTGCATCGAAAGGAAAAAGAAAAGCTGTGCATTCTGGTTCAGAGCGGAGGCGAAGTTTACACTATGGGAGTTTTTTAAGGAAAATAAAGGGAAGAATTTCCTCCTAAAAGTGTCCCATTTTCTTTTCGTAATGGAGTTTGGGTCTTTCGGAAGATTAACTCGAACGATTCCATGTAAGAGAATCGAGTGTAAAACGGTCTGACGAGGTGGAATGTAAAACTCGGTCTAACAAAGATAAACAGGGATAAAGGAGGCAAAGGGAATTGTTAAAACCCGGGCTCGTAAAGATATTTAGGGATAAAGGGAGAGCCGAGGGCCTAGGCTCCTCATGGTAAAAAAAACATGTTGCTTCATTGCCATTTAACTAACATTCTCATGAAAATAATGAGTACTATAAAGCACATAGTGAGATTATCATAAAAGAAAGGGAATGAAAAAAACATGGATTTGATTTTACTTTGTGTATTATTTCAATTTTTACTGTCACGAGTACAATATTTTGTTTTCTCATATATATATATATATATATATATATATATATATATATATATATAAATAACTTTTTAAAAGTATATATTTAAGTACCTTTGTTGCTGGGTGAATAAACTTAATTTTCTAATTTGGCCCATTAGCAAACAGGGTTGGACAACCCTGGCCTGGGGTTTATCTGATCCCCTGGTTGTACTTTGAAATGGGCAAAATGAGCTCTTTTCACAACATCAGTAATAGTTATTCGCTCTTCAATGAACGCGTCCTTGGCAGATAAAACGAAGATATTTGAAGAGGATTTAAACAATATCTTCATGTGGAAGCAAGATCAACATCACTTAGAGGAAAGACTATAAGTTATTCGATGCAGAACACACATGCAAAAACAATAACATAAGCACACTCAGTTATAATTTATGTAAAGATAGAGATACATTTAGATTAACGAGCAACTCATAATACCCATTTAAAAGGGTAATTAAAACAGAAATCACCTATGCAATATCTCATCGGGTACAACTACCTCAATAAAATGGATGGTATTTTCACACTCAATTACACAATAATATTCAGTCTAAGCTCTAAAATTCCAGGTACCACTAATTTTTATTATTTATCCCTAGTGTTATCAAAGATACGTTCGTTATATCATGAATCTCTTACATAAATGAACAAAATTCTCACGGGAAAATTACATAAATAACGTCAATGTTTATTCTTATTCGATCTGAAGTCCATATTTGAGACAACAAATCCATTATTTGATTGCTTTTATTAATTTTTCATTAAATTCACTCTCGAAAGTAAACTTCCCCCCTCCCTGAAGTATAGTTTTTGACTTGTTAATCTTCATCGACAATCAAGAGATTAGAGAATCCCTGATTTTTGTTTCTAGTCTTTTTGGAATCCTACCATAATATGTTCGTTTTATTTACGCATTAAAACCACGCGATTTTTTTCTCATTGATTTGAAAATTGTGTGAGTGACTTAATAATTACAGACGCAAAGATTATCGATACTTAAGCTTTGCTTAATACTTAAAAAATATTACCGATTTCGTTTTGTAAGAAAGTAATATGCAATCCAACGAGGACAATGCTAATATTTATTAAATTATTGAAATTAAGAAGGCTAAAATTGTTAAAGACTTAGAGGGGGTTAATATTAAATGCAAATTGAAATTTGTCTTGATAATAAATTGGATAAAATGAATCTATTAGGTAATTTTAAATAACCATATATTGTCAAAGGGTAAATTATCGATGCTCTAGGGAAGGCAATTAATCAAATAAAAATATGGCCAGTCGCAGCCATGCAACAGAAATATAGAACACAATGAATATGAAAAACGTAGGATGTTCAAGAGTATAAAACTGAATTCAAAGTTATACCATTCGCAAGGAGAAATGGCTATAAAATAACAGTCTCAGTCAAGAACTACAGATGCTACATAAAATGGCAATGTTCTCCGCATGACCCTGAGCAGTATGAGCCCTAACGCAATTAGTGAAGTCAATTTTACTTAAATAATAGTGTAAATAACAAAATGCATATAAAAACAACGATTTCCTTAAACAGAGCTTATATAAACAATAAGAAAAGATTGCAAAGGGTTCAAAATAAATGAGTCCTGCTGTCAATTACAAATTCACATTTTAATTTCTTTGCTTATCTTGATTTATTTCTGTGGTTGTTAAAGTGTCTTTGAGAGACGAAAACGCGTCCTTTTTCCTTTCGTGGAAAGTTCCCGAATTAAAATTCACATTTAACTGATGGCTGAATTTCGTCTTATCCATATGTGTTATCCGTATGTGGGAAAATTCTATTCTAATGGTTTTATCTTGTGTTTTCCCGTGATTTAAATTAAAACTGTGATTCGTGCTTTCTAGTAATATTAATTTCTATTATGAATCTTTGTACATACCCTGTTTTAGTTAGAAAGACTGTTTGAAAGGTAGGCCCTAAGCATACTCTCACCCGGTTAAAACCGCAGAAACTTAACCGTGAGCTAATTCTTAAAAGAAATTTAATAAGTTTAAATTTCTTCATATTCTGTCTCTCCCAGCGGTTTTAGGAATTAATTTTCGAAAAGACGGTTTGATGCCATAGTTCCATGTCGTTATCGTCACATCCCTGGTACGTTACTGTTACCGAAATTGATGCTACTTTATTTTGCGCTCTATTTTACGTATCTTTTTCGTGTGATTTATTTTAACTTTTATCTGTTTTCCAACTTACAGACACTCGTCCTTTCTAGACACAGAGCAGATGTCATTTTTTGTCATTTTCAGCACTTTCTGGACTCCATGGAAGCGCTTCATTCATAGCATCAGGTCTCAATCATCAGTTGAGAAATATTGGACACTCGAGGAAACACTTGTCGAAAGACCTACCACATAGAAGCGGTAATAAGCAGCACGGCTAAAAATTCACCCAGTACCACCATTGCGCATAGTCTCTCGATGATTGCGCTGACACTTACATTCGCTAACTTATTGAGATTTTAGTTATTATTTTCTGTACCGTAATCACTTTTTTGTACATTCTATTTGTGATAGAACGGTCTGAGGCCGCTTTAATTCAGCCTCTATCACTGTTAACAATGCTTACCCACATGCTTACCCACGTGCATCCTGCGAGAGGAAGCAGAAGCGCGTTATCTCCCATCATAGCCAATGTTTAATCAAGGAGGTTCACTTCCCCGTTTCAACTCCATACGTCGATCTCGCCAGATTAAATCAGGCTTATGGGCAAAAAAGGTAATTTACCAGGCGCCACCGAGACATTCCACTGAAGTCCCCCACTCAATTATCCCCTACGCCATGGAGATGGCTCCGGCTATTTATACCATAGCTTTTCCCAATTGAAGGAGATCCAGATTATCTTCGCGAGGCATCAAGCCGATCCGGTCTCCCTTGTGAACCTAGGAACTCTTGCTGAGAAACCCCTTATATTCCAGAAGAGGACAATATCTCTTGAGTGCCAAGGTTCGTGCCCTTCGAGACGCCAAGTCAACAAGGCCCCCTCTGTTGTTCATAAAGAGAACAACGTTAGAACTACCATTGTTTTTTGAGCCCGTTTAACAAAAAACGATTTCCCTCACCCCTGTTGTTCAGAAAGAGAACAACGTTAGAACAGCCATTGTTCTTCAATCCCGTTCGTCAAGAAACGGTTCTCGTTCCCAAGACATCACGTCCGGATAAATTAATTCCCCCCTTTTCAACGTTCTTCAAGAGAACGCTTGGTTTCAACAATAACCTCCATTGTTCATCTAGAACATCGATTTGCTGTCAAAAGGATCGCTCGTACTTCCGAGCCCCAATTCTCTCTCACTCTTTGAAGACAGTCCTTCTTCTCGTTAAGGACAACCCCCGAAGAACCCTTCTGCTGGAAATCTCCAGTTGTACCGAAAATTATTCCTTCGCATCGTCTTCCTCTGCACAACAACTTTGTAATTACGTAAGCTGAGCATTACCTTTAATCAGTTAACCTTTTGTCAACGCAACCTTGTGCTTTAAATGGTTTAGCGAACAATTCCCCCCCTTTTTCTGTTTGTTTACCGTTTTAAATCTCTCCAAATCTTAATCCTAAGATTAGTTTGATATTCCCACGACCCTTTTCATTCCCCGTTTATGTAAACATTTTTTTGTGTGTGTTGTTGATAGTTTAATTAATAAAACTCTATTTTATTAATGGTAGCCATATTATTTATCCTTGTGCTCCGTTCCACTTCTTAAGCATATTGAAGATAAATAAGCCTCTCCAGCCCACCCACCCCCTTTTTAAACTAACCTCGGTCAATCAGATTACCACGCACTCGAAATATAGAATTATTCCCTTAACGAATAGTTATATATGGTATATCGTCGGGAGCCTATTCTACGATATATATATATATATATGAACTATTTAAATTTGGTGTCAAGTGTGTATGGTTTAACGCTATATCTTTGCAAACACTGGTCTCAGTCGAGCGAAGCATAGTGTTATTCGTTATAAGAATACAGTATAGTAGTTCCCCATTGTTTTAACGATTACTATCCCCTTTTTTGAAACTTAAGAAGCTGGAGTAGCTCAAGGAACTGTTAAAATAATTTGTTTGTGTTTGTGGTGTTATTTTAGTCATTGGTTATCTAGGTCGAGAAAGAAATCACCAAGAGGTCAGTGCCCATATTTAGGTAGGCCAATTCTCTAGGAGGCATAATTCTTATAGCAAGGAATTTAGTTGGTTGACTATTGCCCCAAAGTGCAAATATGACTCAGTTCGAAATCTTCAAAGTGCAAGGAGAATCCTTGGGACTTTCCGGAAGAGAATTGATTGAGTACGTTCAAGAGGAGCAACGAACGGAAAGAGAAAAGTTAAGAGAAGAAAGGCAAAGAGAAAGAGTAATCCAACGAGAAGAAAGAGAAAGAGAGGAACGGAAAAGACAAGCTGAGCTTCACCATGAGCTTGAAATGGCTCGCGTACATGCTGAAACCCAATCGGTAAGTTCACGTTCCGAAGCCCCGCCCAATCTCCCACTTAAGCTCTCCAATTTCAAGGATGGAGAGGATTTCGGAGCATTTTTAGCCCGCTTCGAAAAGATCCTCGAAATCAATAATCTGGATTTGGAGGCAAAAGGCGTAGTAAGATTACTTCCGCTTTTAAATTGTAAAATGCGCGACATTTTCATATCTTTACCATCTGAATGTACAATTGACTACAGCACCTTAAAAGCTGAGTTATTGGCCGCTCATAATATGACTCCCGATTTCTACCGACAAGAATTTCGAGGAGGTCGTATTAAACCCAGGCAGACGTTCCATCAATTCGGATATATTCTTAAGAGGAATTTCAAATTCTGGTTAGAATCCTCAAAGATTGATCCTAACTACGAGTCCTTAACAGACTTCGTGTTGCGGGATCAATTTTTGGCGTCTCCCCTGACGGAGATCCGCGCGTTCGTCAAGGATCGTCCGTGCCAGACCTTTAAAGAGTGTACCGAAGAAGCGGATGTCTATGCCGCAAGCCATAATTTATACCCCAAGGAGAATCGAAATTATCACCAATCCCCCTACAAGGAAAGAAGAAAGGATTCGCGCCCCTTCCCAGGAAAGCCGACGAAGTTTCCGGGCCCCGTAAAACCCCAAAACTTCTTCCCCCCAGATCAACAACGGTACATCAAACCTCCCATTAAGATTTATCCACCATCACTCTTCCTGAAGCGACCAATCATATCATTCACCTGCGGTATAGAAAACCACATGAGCTGGAATTACCCCAAAATCCTAGGCTTAAAAGCGGACCAGCCCACCAAGTTTACTAGATTAATGCCACCCCGGCTTTCCCGGTGGTGCAGACCCAAGCATCAACTTCTCTCCTTCCGTCAGGCCACCAGGTAAATTTTATTTCTGATAAAGGTTCCCCCGGAACTTTAAAATTTGATGAGGGCAGCGTGAACGGCTGCCGTGTATCTACTCTCGTCAGGGAAACAGGGTGCACGTGTTTCATCGTGTCCGACGAGCTCCTTCCCCCAATGGACCCTAACCACGAAAAATTTGCGGTGGTGCATGACTACCAAGGGCGGTCGAAGCGATTCCCCGTCGTTAGATGTTACCTGCAGTGTCAGTATTATGATGGCTGGGCTGAAGTCATTTCGGCACCCATAAAATTTTGTTCCGTACTTATAGGACAGAGTCCTCAAGTAAGCTCTGACCCTCTGTCCCAGGCCGCCCTTACTCGAGGCCGAGCTAATAAGGAAGCTCAGGAGTCCGTCCCCCTCAGAACCCCGATACCGTCCGAATTCTCGGAGATCCTTAACCAGGACTTTAGGTCCGCATAAAAGGAGTTTGAAGCACTAACACCCTTATGGGATAAGGACCAAAACAAGGACACGGAGACTGTCCGTGGACCCAAAGTCATCATGTACCTGGAGCAAGGTGGTCTACTTCACCGATCCGCCAAGGACAGTAATAACGCTGTTACAACTGTCTTATGCCTTCCACGATCCCATGTACCTTTAGTGCTCAAAATAGCTCATGCCAGCATCTTTTCCGGTCATTTTAGTCATACTAAAACGGGTCAGCGTATTTTTGAAATATTTTTATTGGCCGGGTGCTGCAGCTGACATCTTAAAGCATTGTCGATCCTGCGATGTGTGTCAGAAGACGTCCGCTAAGGGGCGGGTCAAACCTGCTCCCGTACAAAGGGTACCAGTCATAACTGAACTCTTCTCCAGAGTGGCAATCGACCTGGCTGGCCCTATCCACCCCCCTTCGAGCGAAGGGCACAGCTATATTTTTACCTTAGTTGACTTTGCTATCCGTTTTCCCGAGGCTGTCCCCCCTCGCCGAATCGATAGTATTTCTTGCGCCGAAGCCCTCATTTCCATCTTTTCAAGGGTAGGCGTCCCCAAGGAAATACTCTCAGACAGAGGACGACAATTCACCTTCGAGTTGATGGAGTAGGTAGGGAAGCTGCTCATGGTAAAGCCCCCTTTTACCACCCCCTTCCCGCCACAGACAAACGGAATGTTCGAAAAATTAAATGGAAATTTAAAATCCATTATTAAGAAGATTTCTGCCGAGCAGCCCCGCGAATGGCACGGATATCTCCCGGTCGCCCTATTCACCTATCGAAAAATTCTTCACCGTACATTAAGGCTTCGCCCCGTTCGAGATCCTTTATGGACGTAATGTACGCGGACCACTCAGCATTTTAAAGGAGTTGCTAATCAAGCCCCAACTGGATCAAGAACTCCAGTCATCCTACGCCCATGTCTTGGATCTACGCCAGAGGCTCGAGAAATGCACAAACATCGCCTATGAAAATGCCGATGTCAATTTGGAAAAATATAAAACTTATTTTGATGTCAGGTCCGAAGATCGGAAATTTAAGCCCAGTGATGAAGTACTCCGGCTCCTTCCCACAGCCTGTAATAAATTACTTAGCCAATGGAAAGGTCGATACTCGATCATCGAGGTGCGCAGACCGGTAGATTACCTCATTGGTACCCCAGCAGGCGAAAAGCTCTACCACCTCAACTTGTTGAAAAAGTACCACCGACGCGCCCATGGAGATACGTTCGTAGCCCTAGACGAAACATCGGCGTTTGAAGAGGATTACCCCGCGGAGTCCCTTAATGTGATACAGACAGTGTGCTTCTAACCTGATTCCGATTACCCTCTTCTTTACCTGCCAGGCAAGTCTTTTGAACCCTCTGACCTGGATATCAACGCGCAGCTGACAGCACCTCAAAAGAGTCAGCTACAAGAATTATTATGTCAGTTCGACGACTTATTTCAGAGAAGCCTGGATGCGCTACTAGTTTCGAGCATAATATTAAATTAACGACCTTAGAACCTGTCCGTTCAAAACCCTATCCCATGCAGATTCATTTACGCCAAGCTTTAAACGCCGAAGTGGATAATTTGATTAGTTTAGATATAATATAACCTTCCACCTCTAGTTATTGTTCCCCAATCGTCATGGTCAAGAAACCTGATAGCTCTTATCGGATTTGCATCGACTTCCGGAAGTTAAATTCGGTAACTGTGTTCGACACCGAGCCCATCCCGATTGTAGACCAAAACCTCCACCTTTTTGAAGAGGCCAAGTTTATCTCAGAACTTAATTTGTGCAAGGCGTATTACCAAATTAACCTCCGGCCCGATGTAAAATCATATGCCGCCTTTGCAACTGAGAAAGGCTTGATGCAATTTAAGCGCTTTCCTTTTGGCCTCGTGACCGCTTGTAGGAACTATAACCGTCTCATGAGTAGGTTGTTAGATGGAGTTTCAAATGTCTCCTTTTACTTCGATAACGTCTACGTCGCTACTCGTGAATGCAGTCATCATTTAACCATCCTATTGGCTTTCTTCGAGCGACTGCGCGAAAATAGCCTCACCATTGGCCCCAGCAAATGCCATTTTGCCCACGAAACCATAAAATACTTGGGTTTCAAAATAGGAAAAAGCCAGTTAGGTCCACAGGAGGACAAGATTAATGCAATCGCCAACATGCCCCCCATCGAATACTAAGAAGCAATTAAGATCATTCCTAGGATCAGCATCTTACTATCGTCGATTCGTCCCGAATTTCGCTGCAATTTCGGCGCCCCTCGGCACCCTTTTATAAAAAGAATTCCCCCGATCGACTACGTTGGAATGATGTCGCTGTTTCTTATTTTAACCAGCTCAAGAGTAAGCTCATTTCTGCCCCCATTTTGAAGTTGCCCAACCCGGAAAAATCCTTTGGGATTAAGACCGAAGCGAGCAACGAGGGCATTGGAGGTGTACTCCATCAATATGAAGATGACGAAACGAGTCATCCAGTTGCATATGCTAGTCGCCAGTTATTACCCCGCGAAAAGAGATATGCCACTATAGAGAGGAAGCTCTAGCTATTATTTGGGTTATTGATAAGTTTAAAATGTATTTGATAGGAAAAGAATTTCAGATAGAAACTGACCACCGCCCGTAGACCTATATTCGGAATGTACGACACTCAAACGGCCGAATTATGCGCTATAGTCTACTCTTGCAAGAGTGCCAATTTAAGATAAATTTCATAAAAGGTTCCGATAATCAGGTCGCTGACGCACTCAGTAGGAATGCGTTACCAAATAGTGTAGATTAATTTGTAATTCGTAGGATTAGGATCTCCATGTATGTATATACCGTCTTGTTCGAATTAAATTAAATTCTCCTGTAATATAATTAGTTAATGTATATATCTGAATTATGTGGCTCAATGTCTATTTTTTTTTCGTATGTGTATATATTTGTACCCATTAATTTACGTATGAATTCTTTTGTCCCATATGTACTAATTTTATATTATTTCATTGTTCCATGTCTCTTTTATGGTTAAATTTGTATTAGAGGTTAGTTTCCCCTAGAGTCAAATGATCAACATAATCATATGTATTGAGGTAATACTAGCTAGGTGAAGAAGGTACGGTCAGTGCAAGAAAGTGAGTTCTCCAAAACGGAGCTCTATGGTGTTCCCTTCTCTCTTCATTTTCGAAGAGACAACTTCCCCTGGCATGGAGGGGTGTGATAGAACGGTCTGAGGCCGCTTTAATTCAGCTTCTATCACATGTTAACCATGCCTAGCCACATGCTTACCCACGTGTATCCTGCGAGACGAAGCAAAAGCGCGTTATCTCCCATCATAGCCAATGTTTAATCAAGGAGGTTCACTTCCACGTTTTGCCTTCATACGTCGATCTCGCCAGATTGAATTAGGCTTTTGGGCAGATAAGGTATTTTCCCAGGCGCCACCGAGACATTCCCCCGAAGTCCCCCACTCAATTATCCCCTATGCCATGGAGATGGCTCCGGCTATTTATACCATAGCTTTTCCCATTGAATGAGATCCAGATTATCTTCGCGAGGCATCAAGCCGATCTGGTCTCCCTGATGCACCTACCAACTCTCCTGAGAAACCGTTTATTGTCCAGAAGAGGACAATATCTCTTGGGTGCCAAGATTTTTGCCCCTTGAGACGCCAAGTCAACGAGGCCCGCCATGTTGTTCAGAAAAAGAACAACGTTAGAACAGCCATTGTTCATTGAGCCAGTTTGACAAGAAACGGTTCTCACCCCCCCTCTGTTGTTCAGAAAGAGAACAACGTTAGAACAGCCATTGTTCTTCAAGCCCGTTCGTCAAGAAACGGCTCTCGTTCCCAAGACATCACGTCCGGATAATTTAATTCCCCCCTCTTAAACGTTCTTCAAGAAAACGCTTGGTTTCAACAATAACCTCCATTGTTCATCTAGAACATCTCCGATTTGCTGTCAAGAGGTTCGCTCGTACTTCCGAGCCCCACTTTGCTCTCACTCCTCGAAGACAGCCCTTCCTCCTCATTAAGGACAACCCCCCGAAGAACCCTTCTGCTGGAAATCGCCAGTTGGACCGAAGATTCCTTCGCATCGTCTTCCTCTACACAACAACTTTGTAATTACGTTAGCTGAGCATTACCTTTAATCAGTTAACCTTTTGTCAACGCAACCCTGTGCTTTAAATGGTTTAGCGAACTATTCCCCCTGTCGTAGAATGAGCCTTGGTTTTGATCCCTATACTCTTTGACACCCTTTTAGTAGCGGTATGCTTTAAAGGGCGTGAGTTACTTCTATAATGAAGTAGGCTATTTTCTAAGAGTGCTTATTCAGTAGTTTTGTTCTTTTTAAACACATAAGGATAAGAGGAATCACCAGAATCTACCAAAATAAACATGTATTTTAAATGAAACACTTAACTATTACAAACCAACAGTTAACACATTTCTATCTTTGGCATCAAAGATCTTTCAATGACCTAAAATAAACAAATAGGCTTCCCGTAAACATACCAATTGCCGATTAGTATTTTTTATCGCGACTCTATTTGATTAGCGTTAAACATTAAATTAACGTACTCTCGTCTACCAACGCATATGACCTAGGTTCAAGAACAATGGTTTCTACTCTCCTTTAAAACGTGGGACTTACTAAACTTCTACTATCGCAATAGAGATATAAATGTTATTGTTAACTTACAGGTAGGTATTAGGGATTGCCGGATGTCGCTAGAGGACTTATCTCTCGCTTGGAAGTGTTGTGGCCGCTGGTTGAATTTTCGTCGGGGAGGGATTGCTTGTCGCCTGTGACGGGGGCTGATTCTTCACCGTAATTAAAGAACGGGAGCTCGTTGGGGCTGGGTTCTTCTTCTCTCACTCTTACGGTGCTTGAGATGTGAGAATCACTCGAGTGTGAGCGGCTTTGCTTTTTTTCAGTCGGACTTCTTTGCAGACTGAAAAGGCTTCTTCGGTATGGCACCGATATAAAGCTTGACTATTTAGGTTAATAAGGCCCTGAAAGGGGGGATCGATTTTCTCAATCTGATCCTATCGTTTCTCACGGAAATAGTCTTGTATGGCTGAAGGATCGATCTTCCCGAACTAACCCTTCTTCTGGCGTATCGACTTCTAATCTTCTTGTCTGACTGAAAGATCGATCTTCACGAACTAATCTTGCTTCTGGCGAATCGACTTCTAATAATCTTCTTTTCTGGCCGATGGATGGATCTTCACGAATTAATCCTACTCTGGCGTATCGACTTATGATAATCCTCTTGTCTGGCCGATTGATCGATCTTCACGAACTAATCCTACTCTGGCGTATTCGACTTCTGATAATCCTCTTCTCTTTCTTTGTGGGGCTTATTTATAGGCGGATTGCCGCCCCCTCTAAAGGGGGAAGTGACCAGACCACAGAGGCAAAGGGGGGGGCGAATGGTGAGTTAGCATCTGGGAAGAGCGAGAATTCCTGAGGTGGCACTGGGGTGCCCAAGTCAGCTCGCAAATTAGAGGCTCGCAACCGCACCGCTACTTGGCGTGCCTTCTGACTTGCACCGCTTTTTTTTCCCTAACCACGGGTTTATGGGTCTCGTAGGTAATTGGATCGTTAGAGCGTCGTTTAATGACCTTAGGTAGTCGCCTTTAAACAGATGTTAGCTCCAACTGCCCACAGCGGCGGGGAGATCACACATGGTAAGCACTTTCGCCGGCTACCTTTCCCACGCTTCTCCTCATGAGAGGGGGAGGCTTTAGTGTACCTATACTCCTTCAGGATGCTCAAGGTAGCCATTTCTCTACATTTACCTCTCTCCTTAAGACATTAACAGGAGGGGGGGGGCAATCTGACGCTTACAATAATATACATGGGTAACTTACGGAACATTATATTATACAATAAATTATAGTTCACTCGGGAATGCCTCGATTACATTTCATCTGACCTTACATTAATTCCTATATTACTGTGCCAACTTAGGATCTTCTTACCTACCACTAGGGGGTTACTCGTCCCTACTTACTTACAATTCTACTGATTTACACTTAACTTTGCTATAATACAATAGTTGGGCTGCTCCTTAATCGTCGACAGGGTTCCGACTTAACGAGTCGGCCATACAATTGTTGGACCCTTTTATATAGTGAATGGAGTACTGGTACTCCATAAAGAGTAAACTCCATCTCAGGAGTCTTCCATTCTTACTCTTATTTCTACTTAAGTATGACAACGGTTTATGGTCGCATTCCCACTTAAACTCGCGCCCTATTAGATAATATTTGAATTTACCTATGTAGCATATTATGGCCAAAGCTTCGATTTCGATAGTAGCGTAGGCTTTTTCTCTACTTAACAGTTTCCTACTGACATAAGCTATGGGATAGGCTGTTTAGTCATCTTCGTATTGAAGCAATACTCCGCCTAATTCGTCTTGACTAGCGTCCGTGCGAAGGCCGAAGATCTTGTTGGGATTTAGTAAGCGAAGAATGGGCGCAGTTACGAGTTTTCCTTTTAGAACCTCCAACTGAGTTATTGCATGGGGGTTCCACGTGACAGGGTCTGACGCTGTCTTTTTAACAAATCATTTAGTGGGGCCGCAATGAAAGCGAAGTGTGGTACAAAACGCCTATAGAACGAGGCCGCTCCCATAAACGATCGAAGTTGTTTCTTTGTTTTCGGCCGGGGCATCTTGACTATGGCGTCCTTTTTTCTTGCTGGGTAGTGAAGTGTTTTTGTCCTATTTTGAATCCCAGGTAGTCAATGGATTCGTAGGCAAAATAACACTTGGTCGGCCCGGCGGTTAGACCTTGCTCCTTCAATTTCTCCAGCAATGAGCGTAAGGCGTGTAAGTGTGACTTCCATGTACGGGTAGCTACGTACACGTTGTCGAAGTAAAACGACAGGTCACTTAGTCCAGCGATAATTCGCCTCATCATCCTATTATAATTGCTACCGGCTGTAAGTAGTCCGAAGGGTAGCCTGGTAAACTGTAACAGACCTCTCTCGGTCGCAAAAGCCGTCAGTTTTTTGGACTCCTTAGCGAGAGGTATTTGATAGTACGCTTTACACAAATCCAATTCGGTGATGAATTTAGCGTCTTCAAAGAAATGGAGATTTTGATCTATTAGTGGGATGGGCTCGGCGTCGAAAACGGTCACTGAATTCAATTTTCGGAAGTCCACGCACATCCGAAATGATTGATCAGGTTTCTTAACCATTACTATGGGGGAGCAATAATCGGACTCCGATGGCTCTAAAATTCCCAATTTTTGTAAATTTCGGACTTCCTTATTGGAGGCTTCTCGTAGGTGGATCGGTAAAGAATATGGTTTGCTCCGAACCACTGAATTAGTTTTTAGTTTTATTTCATGGATAAAATCCTTGGCACATCCGGGGTTTTCAGAAAGGACTTCTGGGAATTCCATGAGCAAGTTCAACATTTCCGCTTTTTGTTGAATCTCTAAGTGGGGATTTATCTTTAAATCCACCCAAGGGTCTTCCGGGGTAGGTAAGAGTGAGGGAAGTTCGTATTCCTGGTCTTGTTCCACACACACGGTGTGTATGACCTGCAGGGGCGTACCCGGGTAAACGGCATTCATCGGTTCTTCTTCGTCTAGAAGGGTCATATTCTTTATGCACGCGCGGCGGTGATATTTTTTTAGCATGTTTATGTGATAGGTTCTTCGCCCTGTTGGGGTATCTATCAAGTAATCGACTGGACCCCGTGCCTCGATTACTTCAAACGGTCCCTTCCCCTGGGCCCATAACTTATTATTTTCGGTCGGGAGTAATAATAAGACTTCATCTCCTGCCTTTAATTTTCGAGCCTTTGCTTTCATATCGAGGTAGTCCCGGTATTTAGCTAAATTTTTCTCGGCGTTCTCTCGAGCTAAGCCTATAGCAGTATTCTAGGCGCTCGCGCATATCCATCACGTAGGCGTAAGATGATTTGATTTCTTGGTCGTTGGAAAATAATTTCTTAAGAATACTCATAGGACCTCGCACATTTCTCCCGTATAATAGCTCAAAGGGCGAGAATCCCAACGTCCGATGAGGTATTTCTCGGCAGGCGAAAAGGACTGCAGGCAGGTATCTGCGCCACTGTGTAGGGTTGTTTTGACACAACTTCTCCAATATATATTTTTGAGAGTCCCGTTTAATTTCTCGCAGATTCCGTTAGCGGATGGTTGAAATGGACTCGTAAAAATTGGCTTGACTAACAGTAGTTTATTAAAATACTCCATCAATTCTGAGGTGAATTGGCGCCCTCTATCCGAAAGAATTTCTTTAGGCAGGCCTACTCGTGCAAATATTGAAATTAATGCTTCCGCGCAGGAAATAGTGTCAATCTTCCGTAGTGCCACGGCATCTGGGAACCGGGTGGCACAATCCACTAGGGTGAGGATGTAGGAGTGTCCTCCACTTGAAGGGGGGTGAATTGGTCCCACCAAATCAATAGCCACTCGAAAGAATGGTTCGGTTATAACGGGCACCTTTTGTAAGGGTGCGGGAGGTACCCGTCCTCTGGAGGGATCCTTCTGACACACGTCGCATGATTGGCAATAGGCCACAATTTCCCTGGCGGCCTGGGGCCAATACAAGTGTCAGAATATCTGCTGCGCCGTTTTGTTGTGCCCAAAGTGTCCGGCTAATATTCCATCATGCGCGGTATTCAAAATTCTTTGCGTGTATTCTTGAGGTACACACAGTGCTTTCTTGTTCTCCTTATCCTCCTCGCTGATAGTACGGTAGAGAAGTGAGTCTTCTACGATATACTGGATAGGCTTCTTTCCTTTCACTTGGAGAGTTTCACCTTTAATAGCTTTCTCCCATAGAGGTTTAAGAGTGGGGCATTCCTTCTGAGCACTGGCGAAGGAAGTCAATTTGAACCCATTGTCTTCGAGGGTAATCCTCGGGGTCAACTCAGCAGGTTGCTCTTTCCTCTGGGCTTCTTGTGCCCGGGTGACTACTTGTTGGGCCACTTCTTGCTGGGGAATTAGATGGTTTTGTCCGATTAGTACTGCGCAGAACTTAATCGGGGCTACTACCACGTCCGTCCAACCGGTGAAATATCTGCATTGTATATGACATCTCAAGACGGGGAATCGATTGTCGCGTCCTAAAAAGTCGTGGACGATTGCGAATTTCTTATGGTTGGGGTTTACTGGGGGCAGCAACTTGTCGGATACCACTATGCACGTACATCCGGTGTCTCTGACTAAAGTGGATACTCGGCACCCATTAACAGTGCCCTCTTCACATTGTAGGCCGCCTGGCGAACTTTTGTTGAATAGAAAGTTTACCTGTTGCTGGGGTCCTTTGGATGTCGGCGCGGGGACGTAGTAGGACGAATCAGCTTGTCCTGCTGGGATCGCGGCAGTCAGGTTTTGCACCTGTTGTCTCGAGGTCTCCCTCAGTCGGGAGTTCTGTGGGCACTGGAAACTCAGGTGACCTATTATCCCGCAGGTAAAACAAGTGACGGGCTTCCTGGGATACGTGCCGGTATTAGGGTATGATCCTTGTGGAATCCTAACTTCTTTTTGATTTTTTTCTCCTCCAAAATTTGGTTTATAAGTTCCTTTTGCTGCTGAGAACTTAAAGGGCTTCTTCTGTAAATGCCTGGGTGGCGGCCCATTTTTATTTGGGGAGGGAGCCTTCTCTTTCTTGTTCTCCCTCGGATATAAACGATGATTTACCACGTGGAGGTCAGCCTCGTTCAGACACTCGTTGAAGGTAGAAGCTTTTGGGTCCTTAACGAATGCACGGATTTCCTGGGATAGTGTACTTAGTAACTGATCTCTAAGCATGAAGTCAACGACCGCAGCGACTTCGTTCTCTACCCCTTCTGACTCCATCCAAAACTGTAGGCTTCGACGAAGCTCAAAGCCAAAATGTTTGTATGTTTGTCCAGGTCTTATACGAGCCTGCCTGCACTTCGTCCTATATTCTTCCGGGTTAAGGTTTGTTGCTGAGAGAAGTTCGGCTTTGAGAGTGGAATAGTCCACAGTCGCTTCTGAGAGTAAAGATACGAATATCTCTCTCATCCTACGATTTAGTAGAGGTAACAGTCTGGCGACCGCATCTTCTTCTAGGTCCCAATTATTGACTTCAAATATTTTCTCAAAATGGGAGTGATATAAGCATAAATCTTCTTCGTCCTTGTACTCCGGGAGTTTCATGCTGGCCGGTGGTGACACTCCTGTTCTGGATGACACTGACTGCACCTCTAACTGGTCTTTACTAAGAGCTCTTTCGTGGGCCCTTATCTTCTCTCTTTCATCAGCTTCCATTTTCGTCTTTTCTGCTTCCATTTTTATCTTTTCTCTTCTTTCTTCTCTTTCATTTCTGTCTTTCTCCTGAATAAACAAACTCAGATCGGTTCCTTCCAGTCCGAGGCTTTGACCTTGCTTCCGATAAATGTCAAACGATGCCATCGCGCTTATGTCAGTCATCTACCTTGTTTTTAATCAAGCCTGACCTACTCCACCACCGAAACTTACCACTTGGCCTAACAATTACCTTTAGATTGTATCCACCTATAACTTTACCAATTTTCCAGTCGTCAAATATTTTATTATTCTTGGTGTTCCTTTTATGTGTTAGCTCTTCCTTAAATAGACACTGCTGGGTTCTTTCTAATAGAAAACCTCTTGACCTGACATCACTTTTATTATATGTCGTAGAATGACCCTTGGTCTTGATCCCTATACTCTTTGACACCCTTTTAGTAGCGGTATGCTTTAAGGGGCATGAGTTACTTCTATGATGAAGTAGGCTATGTTCTAAGAGTGCTAATTCAGTAGTTTTGTTCTTAAGGAAGAGCTATTTTAAACACATAAGGATAAGAGGAAACACCAGAATCTACCAAAATAAACATGTATTTTAAATGAAACACTTAACTATTACAAACCAACAGTTAACACATTTCTATCTTTGGCATCAAAGAACTTTCAATGACAAAAAATAAACAAATAGGCTTCCCGTAAACATACCAATTGCCGATTAGTATTTTTTTTATCGCGACTCTATTTAATTAGCGTTAAACATTAAATTAACGTACTCTCGTCTACCAACACATATGACCTAGGTTCAAGAACAATGGTTCCTACTCTCCTTTAAAACGTGGAATGTACTAAACTTCTACCATCGCAATAGAGATATAAATGTTATTGTTAACTTACAGGTAGGTATTAGGGATTGCCGGATGTCGCTAGAGGACTTATCTCTCGCTTTGAAGTGTTGTGGCCGCTGGTTGAATTTTCGTCGGGGAGGGATTGTTTGTCGCCTGTGACGGGGGCTGATTCTTCACCGTAATTAAAGCACGGGAGCTCGTTGGGGCTGGGTTCTTCTCCTCTCACTCTTACGGTGCTTGAGATGTAAGAATCACTCGAGTGTGAGCGGCTTTGCTTTTCTTCAGTCGGACTTCTTTGCAGACTGAAAAGGCTTCTTCGGTATGGCACCGATATAAAGCTTGACTATTTAGGTTAATAAGGCCCTGAAAGGGGAGATCGATTTTCTCAATCTGATCCTATCGTTTCTCACGGAAATAGTCTTGTATGGCTGAAGGATCGATCTTCCCGAACTAACCGTTCTTCTGGCGTATCGACTTCTAATCTTCTTGTCTGACTGAAAGATCGATCTTCACGAACTAATCTTTCTTCTAGCGAATCGACTTCTAATAATCTTCTTGTCTGGCCGATGGATGGATCTTCACGAATTAATCCTACTCTGGCGTATCGACTTCTGATAATCCTCTTGTCTGGCCGATTGATCGATCTTCACGAACTAATCCTACTCTGGCGTATCGACTTCTGATAATCCTCTTCTCTTTCTTTGCGGGGCTTATTTATAGGCGGATTTCCGCCCCCTCTAAAGGGGGAAGTGACCAGACCACAGAGGCAAAGGGGGGGCGAATGGTGAGTTAGCATCTGGGGAGAGCAAGAATTCCTGAGGTGGCACTGGGGTGCCCAAGTCAGCTCGCAAATTAGAGGCTCGCAACCGCACCGCTACTTGGCGTGCCTTCTGACTCGCACCGCTTTTTTTTCCCTAACCACGGGTTTATGGGTCTCGTAGGTAATTGGATCATTAGAGCGTCGTTTAAGGACCTTAGGTGGTCGCCCTAAAACAGATAAACAGATGTTAGCTCCAACTGCCCACAGCGGCGGGGAGATCACATATGGTAAGCAGTTTCGCCGGCTACCTTTCCCACGCTTCTCCTCATGAGGGGGGGGGGGCTTTAATGTACCTATACTCTTCCAGGATGCTTGAGGTAGCCATTTCTTTACACGCCCTCTTTTTTTGGTTTGTTTACCGTTTTAAATCTCTCCAAATCTTAATCCTCAGATTAGTCCGATATTCCCACGACCCTTTTCATTCCCCGTTTATGTAAACATTTTCTTTGTGTGTTGTTGATAGTTTAATTATTAAAACACTATTTTATTAATGGTAGCTATATTATTTATCCTTGTGCCTTGTTCCACTTTTTAAGCATATTGAAGATAAATAAGCCTCTCCAGCCCCCCCCCCCTTTGAACTAACCTCGGTCAATCAGATTACCACGCACTCGAAATATAGAATTATTTCCTTAACGAATATTTATATATGGTATATCGTCGGGAGCCTATTCTACGATATATATATATATATATATATATATATATATATATATATATATATATATATATATATATATATGCGCTTTGTCCAATTCTATTCTTCTTTTTGAAGGGGGCAGTCGGAAGGAGAAATACTGCAAAACAGAGTTTGATTCCTATTCCGTCGAAATAGGATTCCACATCGATTTTGCCGCATTATTGCCTTCGAAAGCCCGTAAAAGAAAAGCAGAATTGGCCGAATAACTAACAATATTACAAGAATAAATAACTTCCAACCAACTTTGGCGCGTGCAATGTATATATTATCGTCTTATTGGTGTTGTGTTTTTTTACTCTGGCAAAACTAGAAATTATACAACAATACAACACGAACCATTTGAATAAAATATCTAAAAACTAACCCCGCTTTAAAAATCTCTTAACCTTCTGCATCGTAGTTAAATCAACATTTAATTCAATGTGATGTTAATCGAAATATCTCTATCGAAGATAGAGATATATAACAACGTGCCTTCGATTACTGGTGTGGCGGAAACTAGAATAATACCAACGTATCATCGCACAAAGCTGTCAAATCCAAAACGGAGAGAAATAGAAGAAAGTTGACGATCAAATCTCGGCTGAAAATTTCTCCGCTCTCACGTCACCATAATATTTTTTTCCTACATACGTCACCGTTTTGACGTCATCATAATTGACAGAGAAAAATATGAAAATTCGAACCGGAATTATATTATTAATAACGACCATTCAATAGATTCTATTTATATACGTTTTTTTAAAGATTAACCGAGAATTTTGCGTTCTATAATAATATAGCCAGAATAATTTTGGTTAACTCAGAGTGAATTATTTGGGTTAGGTTAAGCCAGGTTAATCTAGGTTTGTTTTTCGAGGGAATTCTCAATTCATTTATTTATTGTGAGTGTAATAAAAGTTGTGTGAGTTGTCTGTCTTACCCTCTTCGCTCCGTTCTTGGGAACGTGTAATTTCGAGCCAGAAAAAGCAGCCATTCCATAACAACTGCTAATATCCGAAGAAAAAAGAGAAGGAGATAAGCAAAAAAGAGAGAAGGAGACAAGCAAAAAAGAGAGAAGGAGAGAAGCAAAAAAGAGAGAAGGAGACAAGCAAAAAAGAGAGAAGGAGAGAAGCAAAAATGAGGCACGGAAATTAAAGTGTCTAAAAGGCTCTTGAAATCTGTGAGAAACTGAAGGACTAAAATGAAGGTTAGATCCAACTCTTCGCTACAGTATGTCATTTAGTCATTTAGAACAATCGGAAACCAAAGTTAGATCCAACTCTTCGCTACAGTATGTCATTTAGTCATTTAGAACAATCGGAAACCAAAGTTAGATTCAACTCTTCGCTACAGAATGTCATTTAGTCATTTAGAACCACCGGAAACCATTCATTGAACAGCGAGCGCCATTAAGGTCCAATTTTACCTGAAATAAATACATTAGAGAAATTACAAAATAAGAGATTTCCTCCCTCCAACCTAAAAAGTTTCCTTTCTTTTCCTAAAAGGTTTCCTTTCTTTTCCTAAAAGGTTTCCTTTATTCCCTTCTTCCTTCCATCAATGGAAATGTGTTATTTTTCCCTCTCCAAAAGTCCTTTGTTTCCTTTAGTAAAGTTGCTCCCTTGGATAAAAGTGTTTCCTTTCCGGAACCCATTTTAGGTTTCCTTTTTCCCTTCACCCACGAAACGTCGAAAACCCCGATGCCAACCCAAACATTTCCCTATTTTGGGTCCAAGGGTCAAACGAGGTCAACAGGGCCCATTCGCCTCCTCTCAATTAGTTAATTAATTTTAAAAGAAATACATTTAATTAATAAACGTATCACCAATTAACAAACATTATCTGACCTTACCCCCTTTTTAAATTTCAAAAACTTATTGAAAAGTAAAATGGTTTACCGACATAGTAACTTAGAGAGTTGCGTGCACGCGACTAAAGAACCATTCCTGGTTCTCTTCACTTCCGATTTCAATCTCACGCTTCAGCTGAATCCCTTTTGAGGGTTGACCAACCCTCTACCCTCTATAGATGTGAAACTCCAGTTTTCGTGTGTCCTTCCTGAACAGCCTAGTTGCCTTCACTGCGAGAACAACCTCTCCAACATCTCAACCCAATCTTTCGATCTCGACCAGCACATTCATTCCTCCAGTTCAAAAAGTGTCTTCAAATGCAAATCGATGGTTAAAATCTCCCAAATTAAAGTTCCTCGACCCACCGCCTTTCCTCTGACTGGCTTTAGCTTAGATGTTGCCTACCTTTATAATATGTGTACATATATATATATATATATATATATATATATATATATATATATATATATATATATATATATATATATATTAATTTTAATCTCCTTAATCTCCTTAATCAATTTTTATCAGTAGAATCTATTCTGCTTCAGAACTTCCTGAGTGTTGGGCGATCGTCGACCGGGCAGTCCAATTGTCGTTGGATGATATCGAAGTTTCAATTCCGTAATAATGCGAGACAGTTGTTTTGTTCCTTTGAAAGAGTAATCAATTTCGATCATTGCAATCAATAGTTATTAGCCCCACCCCTCCCCTTCTTCTGGCTGTAGTTCCCAAATTAGATCATGGACCAATATAAATAATAATAATAAGTATTTATAATGCACCCTTCAGGGCTGTTAGCCCTCACAGAGCGCAGGTTGTGTAGCGAGTGTAGAGAATGTTTAAAGGGGAGAGAAGGCAATTCTGAAGAGATGAGTTTCAGGACACGTTTAAAAGTAGCAAGGGAGGGAGAGGATCGAACTTCGGCAGGAAGGGCATTCCAGAGTCTAGGAGCACAAACTGAGAAGAAACGGGCACCCATCGAGCAGAGGACAGAACGAGGAGTGTTCAGGAGGGCAGCGAAGTTAGACCAGAGTGCTCGAGGAGTTTGACGACAGGAGAGGGCAGACGAGAGATAAGGTGGAGCCTCCTAGCTTCAGGGTCTTGTAGATGATGCTAAAAATTTTATAGTGAGTACGGAAGCGAATAGGTAACCAGTGTAGCTCCTGTAACAGAGGCATTGAAGAAGGAGCCGGGCAGCATAGTTTTGAACTAGTTGTAGGAGGCTGTCGTGGTATGACATTATATTACATCAATACCATATTATATCTATGGGGGAGGGACCGATAACTTACAGGTGAACCGACGAAGGGACGGAACACCGCTAGTTCAGACGGGCTGAAATGAGTGCAACGAGGTTAAATAACAAATGGGCAATGGCAAAGCTAAAGGTTATTTCAAGAGGCATGCACAAAAATATAATTTTATTTGCATAAAAATAATGAGAGAATTGATGGGTAAAATTACCTCAGAGAATTAACGGACAAAATCACATCAGTTAACGAAGGGGAGAATTGTAGTTATAAATCAGACTATGAAGTTAGAGCTTAAGGTATTACAGGAGGAGACTATTCAAATGGGAGGGGGGGAATTAACTCAATTGGGTTACTGAAGGGGGAAAGAGGGGTAGGCTTACGGATGTATTCTGCACGTGAGGTGAGGCCGCTCGGAACTTCTGAGCGGGAACTTGAAATGATGACGGTTCTCCAAAAACAAGGGAGGGGTGGGCGGTAACTTCCAGTCCAGGGGAGAGTATTTCGGTCACCCGAAACGAGGAGCGAACGAAGGAGGGCTTCGACAGGAGTTGGGAGAGAAGTCCAGAAAATCACTCGGTGTCGATCGTTAAGTGGAATTACCTCACTGGCTAGGGCTAATTCCAAATACACAAAATAGTTCAGCTATCACTTTGCTTTGTTGTTAGCACCTGACTTGGAACTATGGGGAATCTCCTGGGGTCCGGGCGAGACTTTTCAATTCTGTGTCTCTTCATGGGGGTCGAGCGCTATTTATGTCCGAGGCTCTCCCCGGGGTTGGGAGGGGGGGTCGGTAAGCGAGAAACAGCTCTACTCTCGAATGGCTTCGAATATTCTTGCAGAGGCTATTCTGCCCGTGAAAAAGTGAATCGTGATGGACACGGTTCGAGGCTACCGATTGTGGACGGGAAAGGAGGAGGCTTACCAATTTAGGCCTAACCGGCCCTTCGGCAGCGCATGAAAGTTCCGTTCTGCTCAAGAGATTCCACGTTGGGTTCCCTCACAGAGGCGAAGTGACGAAAAAGGGAGCTTCACTAGAAAAGATTTTCAGTAGTCTAAGCGTGAGGTGACGAAGGCATGAATAGCAGTCTCAAGGCTTCGTCGATCAAAATGGGATCGAACACATAAAAAGTTGCGGAGAAAACCGAGGGAAGACTTACAGATACGATGGATGTGCGGTTTAAACGAGAGTTTTCCCAAGGTTAAGGGAGGGGAAGAGAGCTTTAGATTTCTCCACCATCGAAGTGGTACCAACAAAGAGTACTTGAGTTTTATCGTGGTTAAGTTTGAGAAAGTTGGCAGACAGTCATTCGTTTATGGAGGTGTAGGCTGAAAAGAGCTTAGTAATTGATTGAGCGAAGGACACAGAGGACGAGGAAAGGTATATCTGAGTGTCATCAGCATAGAGTTGAAAGGACAGGCCCAAATTGCGAAGAAAGGAGCCAAGAGGAAGTAAGTAGATGCGAAAGAGGAAGGGACCAAGGACTAAGCCCTTAGGCACCCCAAAATGAATGGGCGCGGGCTCGGAGGAGAGGTTATCGAGCGCGACCGACTTAGTCCGGGAGAAAAGGTATGAGCGGAACCAAGCAAGTGCAGTGCCCGAGAGACCAAGGAAAGTTTGAAAACGATCAAGGAGGACAGTGTGTTCGATGGTGTCGAAAGCAGAGGAGAAGTCTAGGATGTCTAGAATGGACGTATAACCCCTATCGACAGCTCTACATAAACCGTCTGAAACATTAAGAAGAGCGGTTTTAGCAGAGTGCTTCGCTTTAAACCCCGATTGGTACGTTTCATCGATACTGCAGTTAAAAATATGGTCATTAAGGCGAGAGAAAACCACTCTCTCGAGGATCTTAGAGAGGAGTGGAAGCTGTGAGATAGGGCCATAGCTAGATGGTTCAGAGGGATTAAGGCACGGTTATTTAAAGAGAGGACGAATTGAAGCATGTTTGAAGGAAGCGGGAACCACCCCTGTGGCAAGAGAAGTGTTAAAGACATGAAGAATCAGTCGGAGGACAGCAGGGAGAATTTGGTGGAGGAGTTTGGGTGTAAAGACGTCCTTAGGTAATCCAGATTTGTTAGAGCGTGATATCATGGTAGTTACTTCCTCAGAGGACGCCCGAGTGAGGACGTTAAGCGGCAATGGATTATGGTCGGGGAGAACAGCATGGGCTTGTTCAGACGACTGGGGTATTTTGGCGCGAAAGTTAATAATTTTATAAGAGAAAAATTTAGAAAGAGTAGAGGGGTTGATGGGAGAAGAGGTGGGGGAAGTGGGTCTAGGCGAGGAAAGATGAGAGAGGAGACAAAAGATAGTCCGAGAGTCATTCTTGCTCTCAGAGAAAAGTTTGCGTGAATGAGCCTCACGCGCTGATTTTAATTTGTAAGAATATGTCACAGTAGCAAGGTGATAGGCAATTGAGAGGGAGGTCGAGTCCTGCCCACGGTAGCGTGGGCAGGACTCGACCAAGAAGTGGTCGGAAATCGTATTAGAAAGGTCAGTTACTGTTAGATTAGATATATGGAGGTTCCAGATGACTAAGTGAAGGATATTACGATGTATATGTGTTTGAGATGACACATGTTGTGTAAGAGAGAAGAGGTCGATGATGTCAATTAATGCGCAAAAAGCCTCATTGTGGCTAAGAAGATTGAAGTCACCAAGAATAAGGAGAGAACCAGTAGAGAATAGGTCGGAGAGTAGGTTACTGAACTCCTCGAGATATAAGGCCGGAGACGAGCTGGGAGGGCGGTAAAGGACCACAATAGTCAGAGCGGGCACAGCGCGGGAGACAGCAATGAGGAAAGAGTGGGGGAGGGGAGAAGATTAATGGAGAAGGATGATTTGGAAATCAGTGCAATCCCCCCTCCACGGTGGTTACGAGAAACATGCAGGAAAGAATGACCCGGAGGGGTTGCAAGGGCAGTGCATGAACCAGAATCAGACTGCGAGCCTGGTTTCTATACTCCAACTTATTGGTCAGGCTCCTAATGTTCAGAAGAGAAGCCGACAGCGCCTGCTGATGAGCACAGGATGAAGGGAGAGATTTGGCGATGTTGGGTAGAGGAAGAATGGTGGGGCGGAAGAGGTTCCTAAGTGATGCCGAAAGTCTCGGCCCCCTCCTAGTTCGGCGAGTTCGGAGGATACCAGCCCCCTTTATCTTTCGTATGTTGCTGGCGAAAGACGATAATTTAAATAGTTTAGCGAGAGGATTGAGTCCCTATCATACATAGTGGAGCAGAAAGAAGGGAGCAAAGGCGAGAATTAACAAAGCGGAGAGGACGGGAAAACTTAACCCTAACTTGACTCGTAGAAAGTCGGGGAGGGCCCGCCCAAGCGAGGCGTGGGAATGGGTGAGGGTTAAGGGTTACCCGAGAAGGAAAACAGAGAGCAAATGTGACGACAAATGAAATAGAGTGAGAGCGAAGTTAATATTGAAGCCGAGATGAGCAATGAGTTACAAATAAAATTTGGTACTTACAAGTGAGACTACCAGTGAATGCGGAGCACAGCACTAACTAGTTGAAAAGAATTAAACATAATGCGATAATTATAGTTCACACAATGTGATTAACTAAAAAACGCGACAACGCTGATTAAAGAGCACTAAATAACAGATGAACGATAAGTATTAAACATAATGCGGTAATTATAGTTCACACAATTAAATTAACTGAAAAAACCACTAAGATCAAAACGCGACAACACTGATTAAGAGCAGTAAATAACAAAAGAACGATAAATCAGGAGGAGGAGGATAAGAATGCCGATCAAGAGCTTTGGGAAATGGACTTTTTCGTTGGGGCAATCGAAGACGCTCACACAACAACCTTGTCAGAGTCGAAGACACCAGGAGCGATACTCCTTAAGGGGCTAGGCTACGAAACCGGGATCATATGAAAAATTTCTTTCTTATTGCTGACAAGTGAAGAATCTTCCCCTTTCCCCAATAAGTTTCCGTATGAATATGAGTAAATAGATTCTCGTAATTATTATTAGATTATCGTTAGAACAAAGGATTGCACCTATTTTCTTTTGGGGGGATAACTTCTTGCTCTTCCTTCAAACAAAACAACCCCTCTCTCCTCAGATGATATTCGAAAATGACAATCATAGCAGAGCCTCATCAATAGGGTGAATGGTGATTGCAGGAAGAAAATTGTGCCGGAACTACACTGTTTCGTAGGATGAGAGCGCTTGCGGCGGACGAAAAAGCAAAAAGCCATTGACCTTTCCCCAAGCGGAAGGCACAGAACGACATGCAACGATGGTCCACCTCTTTAAACCGGTGATAATACAGCTCCATTGCCATGATTACAGGTTTCCAGAATCTGTGCTGAGGAAGCAGCTAGAGCTCGCCAATGAACAAGAACTGGAGCTCAACCGTAAAAGGTGGCCTCATAGAGGATTTGTCACGCAGCTATCTAAGTAGACCTTCACCATTCAAATGATCTTATCAAGTTTGGCATCTAGGTTTTCATGTTCCGGAGCTCCTGGAGGGTTACATGACCTCCAGAGAAGTAGGAGTAATTGACATTCTTGCTAAGGCAAAGAATTCATTCCCTCAACAGCATTACGACTAATGATTCTGTTGCATTTAATATGCGAGTGACCTGTATGGGAGTTTGAGTGAGGAAGTCCTGACATAGCTGTCCTCCGCTGAGTCAAAACCCGTGACATTGAGGAGCTGGTGGAGGAGAGTCGTTGTTTTCGGACCCACTAGACGGATGTTTTTGGTGTTGTTTTGATATCTTCCTTGCTCAAATGACTCTTGGCCTATTAAAAATAGAAATTTTTGAGCTTCGTTGGCCATTTGTTTCTCTGATCTTTAATAAGAGAATCAGCTGCATACATGTATTTGGCTCGCAGGTTATGATCAAATGGCAACCAAAATTTCATCTTAGTCGATGGATTTTCTCTGCCTTTAAAGAGAATTAATACATACACAGCCAATTCTACGAGGTCAATGGAACTGGTTCGTTGATGAGGGACTAGATACACTCAAAGTCACTGCACAATTAAGAATGAGAGAGAGAAAGCGCTTTAAGGTTTAAGGTTTGGATTTAGTTTCTTCCTCGTTTAAAAGATGAAGACGACATTCGATTGAGTCAAATGACTCGCGTCATGATATCGAATAGAAACACCTGTTTCCTGGATAAACAAACTCTCCAGCATTTGGTTCTGTTCCACCTACTAAGGCAGAGACCCCTACGGGGTTTTAAGGTAATTACAGTTACTTGGCAGGTGATTTGCTAAACATGTTCAGAGCTTCAATTATCTTAATAATTGTATTTGCTAAATTAATAAATTGTCATTGATGCTCGGGAAATTGGCTCAAATGAGGCGAGACGTTTTAAGTTGGTTATTTTCTTTTGAAAACAAATGGAATTTAGTCGAGACCAATTCAACAATGCATCAAAGGAGATAAGATAAGAGCTAAGAACAGAGGGAGGAAAGGTATAACCATGGTTTGCCTGGCAAGTAAAATTAGGTAGGGATTTTAAAGTCTGGTACCACACCGTATTGTTTAAAATGGCGTTCGAAGGGGGGGGGGGAAGAATTTTTCTCGCAATATTTAACGCAAAACCTTCCGTTGCCTCTCAAATATGTTTACTTTTGTTTCTTTTTTTCGGTCTTTCCTCAAGAAAACACTTTAAAGACCGACTAAAAAATATTTAGTGTAGTGATTAGGAATTTCCCCGACGCCTAATGGGTCAAGAGAGTTCATTAATTAGCGTTGGAAAAGGATATGGGGTAACGAGTTAGAGAATTTTCACTTAGTGCGAAATTAATTAGAAAATCGTGTGATAAATGAAGGAAATATCAGGATAATAGAAATACAAGGAAGAAGGTTATGCAAAAAATAGAGATTCTAAAAGCACCCAATTAAACCCACTATATCGTCACAGCTGTGTTCTTTTCCGTCTTCTTTAAATCTTTGTGCATATTTTAAATTCCAATAAGTCAAATTCTGGAGCCAAATTGCATTTATTTAAATGATTCGATCAGAAAAACTGCAGCCATGTTATGACGAAGGTTTGGAATCAATAAGCTATTTCCATTCTTTTGTCTCTGTCCTGTAGCCTGTCACATACGTCAGAGAAGATCTGACGGAAGGATTAAGCTGGGTAGGAGCCAGACGGGCCATTCGCACAAGAAAAATAGGACTAAACATGATCCCTTAATCGAACGAAGGACACATTTCGCACGAGGAAATGGGATTTGTTTCTCCCGTATAATTTTTTCTCGAAAGCTTTCCCATTGCTTCTAATAGGGAGATTGGCCGAAATATTTCGATGTAATATACAATGATACTTCGTAATAGTATTAGTTTAAGTGAAGTAAGTGCTAGGGAGAGGGGGATCTAGTTGAGAGATATTAAAGTAGTGCTGAAAACATCAAATGTGTAAATGGATGCAAAGCGCCTAGAACTCAGGCTGGTTTTATTCTTTTTAGAAATAATATGTTGTGTAAAGGTTTGTTTATTTAGTTGTTAGATGTGCTTCTATGTGTTTATTAGTTTGTTTGTTAGCTTGAACTTGTTCCTTTGCATTTTCTGTTTGTTATGTGCTTGTTTATGTGTTGCATTGTTTGGAATTTGTGTATTGTGTTTCGGCAGTTCAGTAGATAGTAGCTTTCAACCCTTGGTCTAGAATGTCGTTTTTGTTGCTCTTGTTACTTGCTTTGGTTTATTTATTTTGTTTGGTATTAGTATCTTCGGTATTTTCTTTCATATTCGGTAGTTTGTTTTAGTTCAGGTAGTTTCCTTTCGGAGTGATTCCTTACATATAGGGAGTCTTGTTCGTGTTTTTTCTTCAGAGATTCCTTCCTAGTTTCCATTTTTTATCTCGTTAAAGCAGCGATGGAATCTTGTTTGGCTCCGACTTCTGTTTTTTTCTAGGTTTTTCTTCTTCTAAGAGGCCAACTATTTTTTTCTTCGAACGTTATAGTTCTCTTTTCTGTCTATATATTACTGGCTGTGATCCTGCTTATTTGATAAAGATCTTCATACCTTCTCCAGTTTCAGTGCCGGGTCCCCATAATTAAGGACGTACATTTGTTCTGTACCATCTGCAATTCTCTCTATTTTTGTCTTGGATATGCCGTTGATTTATTTGACAATAACATCATAACTATTCAGCCGAGTCTAACGAAATTTGAAAACCTTATGTTGTTTTACATTCTCTTTCGAATGAAACAATTGCCAAGGTCCTCCTAAGGTTAGTCCAGGAATTATTGAATGTTTTGATTGTCGTAAGCTTCTAAATCAGAATAAGTGAGAGTACGTGACTTTGGTCAGCAGACATTGTTTCTATGCATGAGAATTCTCGTTGTTACCATATTTATATTATTCTGTGTGTATTTAGGGGTTAGTTTTCCTTCGACTCTTTTAGAGCATTTTCAATTTTTCCTTTTCTCTCCAATTCAGATTTCCTCTTTAGAAATCGGGGCCTTCTTGAAGGGTTTTGCGGATTTGATCTCTCTTCATGCTTCTCTGTTTTTATTTTGTTTATCTTTCTTGGAATTCTCGTCTTCACTTTACTTGAGCTTTTTCTCTTCATTATCTCTTGTATCCCCAGCACCCTCTTTCGACGGTTTCGGAGTATTTTCGTTCTTGTTCTAGTCATTCTGTTATTTTTTATTTGCTACGGAGAATTTCAAAATTCCGCAAGAGTCTGGATTTCGAAGGAAAGTCGTTCTCCTTTAGCAATGAGTTTAGAGATTTCTGGTTGCAGCCTGAGTTCGCCAGGTTTTGGATGTGCGCGTGGATAATGCGCGGCATCATTGTCTCGTTAGTGTCACCTGATTGAATCCTGCTTCAGTTTGAAACGAGGTATAATAAATGGCGCTTCATCGCATTGATTGCAATAAATTTTTACTTTTCACGCACTTTTGGATGCTGCAACTCTTTTCTTGATTGCTTGATAGCACTACGTGGTCCATTAACTTCTTGCAAGTGATGGGCAGAGGATGCTGAAACGCATATGTTAAGACTTTCTTTACCAATCTTGTTCTCTTTCATGAAATTGCTATGGGTAAAAAAGGGTATAATCGAAACTTAGAAAGAAAGATAAGACAGTTTTATCGATTAAAGCCTGTTATATATCACTTGAACTTTCACTACTCAATTACTAGCTGGCTATATCCTCCAGGGATATTTTTTATATACAATTTAAGAGATTTCCATATAGATATGAAATATGCCCTTCGATCTGAAAAATCTACACCTTTTTAGCCCTATTGTAAGTGACCAGATTTTGAGACTTCCTTACCTCTTCACCATTTCTCTTCATCATACCTGAGTGGAAGAGTTTGTCACTTTGTTCAGGCAGAGTGGAAATGGTTAAAATGCTATTCTTTTGTCTCTCCATTAAATATATTTAAGGCTACATTGGTTTCTAGATCTTTCATTAGCTTTTACAAAATAGTTCCAATAACCTCATTAGGTGTTACGTCTGTTCACTTACAAAAGGCTCTTCCATACAATTTTCATTATATTAATTATCAGCAAATAAAGTGGATCCTTGGTCTGCAAAGTTTACCAATAATCTTAGTACATGAAATTCAGTTCGATTTAGTGTTAAATCAAATTGTTGTTGCCCACAAATCAATTCTATGTTTAGTGTGTATCCGTGTTGGGTGCATCATTTCAATACTGTACACCCAGAGTTATGGCGTTTTCAATTGGATTGTTTCAGAGATTGTTTTTTTCAAAATGGCATTAAACTTACAGAATTGCTATATCTGGGTCATAAAGAGAAACCAACCCCATATACATAATGATCCCTATAAATTAATTAATTTCTATTTATCAGTGGAAACGAATGGTTTTAATCCTCCATTTTGTGTCAAAATATGATAACTGAGCCTAAAATTGTTTCTGTATATCGATTTGTTTGCCTTAGAATTAAATCACCAGCATCAGCGTTTATAAATTGCATAACGGCCAAGTTTCTCCATCTTTTGTTGCTTCTCAAAAAGTAGAATCCAGATTCTCCTCGTTTGATAGTGACAAGACTCCGCTGAATTTTGAACTCTGTATTTTGAAGACGCCAAATCACTAATTTTATGTCCGGGACCTTATAACTTATTTGGAGGCATTTCTTTAAAGAATAAATGAAGCTACATTCAAGAAGCTGATTTTGGTTTTAAAATGTACATTCATTGCAAGACACAAATTTTTCCTAAAGACAACCACGCAATAGCTTCGCCACTCCACCCTACGGGGAAGCTTGCGCTTCACTACTAAGTTTAAAATCTAAAAAAAAGCAGCCATGGTTAAATTTCATTTATTTTCTGAACTTCGCCAATTATAATAATTTTAAAAATGAACTCTAAACTATTTTCCCCTTTTCAAAAAATCACGTTGCTAAAATGTAGTTAGAGATAAAACAAAAAAGCAACCTTACTTAACACTAGAATGGCCAACATATTGTGTATATATAAAATGGCCAAGGTGTCGATTTCAACAGAACCAATAATTGTTATTTTTTTCAAAGTATATTTTAAAAATTTTAGGGTTGAATATCTGATCTAAAAGAAATATATTATGGGCTCTTAGTCCTATAATAATATTAATGGCGTAGCCAGGAATATTATTTTGGGGAGCCATTGTATATTATATATCACTTTCGCGAATTGGTGAATAAAGAATATCTAAAAGCTAATATCGTCTCAATCCGCCCTGAATACCTAACATTATTATTTTAGGAAAATTAAGTTACAAAATATGAATGAAAATTTATTTTTAAAATAAGAAAATACTATTTATTTCAGATTGCACTTTTTACATGTAGCGCTGATTATTCGTGTTTTTTTATGAATACTTCCCGCAGGTCGGTTCTTCGCACATTTTATATGTAGTGACAGGTGCATTGTTTCCATTTTGACTGGAGCACTTTCTTCTCTTTTTGGGAGGTGGGGGGTGATCTTCAGCTTCATTTTCAACACGTGAGGATGACTTTTTTTCTTTTCGAAACATATGCAGAACGAAGATTTTCGATGAGTTGAAGAATATATTTTTTCAGACTTATTTTACTGCCAGTTGTTTTCTTATAAATGATCCAGCAATTGAGGGCTGCCATGTCTAAAATACTTGACCAAACTTAAACAGGCCAGCGCCTTGTTGCACAGTGTGTACTATGTTTTCCTACCATTTGGTCAAGAGCAACGAAGCCAACTTTATTTTTGTTATAAAACTTTATCACATCTGGCTTGTTGTTAGCATCCTCTGAAACTGTTGGAGCTGAATGCATTGTGGAAAGCAAACATACAGACTTATTATCTTTGCAATGATAATTCACAAACATGCATCCACTTTCTTCTTCAAAGAAAAATTTGCTATTGTAACGTCCTCCATTTTCATAGGCAGTCATTTCCTTGGACAGATGCTTGCTGTTTGAACGAACTGTACGAACTATGGAAGTCCTTTGATCTTTAAGCTTTCTTGCAAGTTCAAATGTTGTGAAGAAGTTGTCTGTTGTTACATTATAGCCATTTCTTTTTATCGTGTCTGTGCTCTTCAGAACAACACTTTCTTCGAGAGGTAGTCCATTTCTTGATTGTTTTTCTCGTGCACCGAGATACGGTATTATATTGGAAACCTATTTTGAATTCACTTCAGCTAAGATGCAAAATTTGATGCCAACTTTATGTGGCTTGTTCGGCATGTGTACAATAAAAGGAAAACGATTTTCATCGGTCAAAGTTGCTCATCTATTGTTAGGCTAAACTCTGGAGTATAATTTCTTCTGCAATTTTGAGCAAATGCCTCAAAAATATCTCTTATATGTGTAAATTTATCATTACTTATAAGTTCTGATCTTGTACCTTTAAGATCAAAGCGCAGATGTTTTCTGATCTCTTTATAATGTCTTGAGACATCTTTTCTTGAAAAATATCAGAACCATAAAGTTTGCTCCAAAGAAAATCTGCACTGTGGCCCTTATCATATATTCCTCAAGCATATTCCAATGCAAAAAATGCTTCCAATTTTTCCAAAGTGAGAGAGTTATCAAGATTGCACTCTCTTGCTTCTGCAATAGTACAAGTACATTTGTGAATTTTTCCGACCATTATCTCATCAATAAATGATTTCCATGCCATGTATGGAGATTTTGAAACGTCATTTATCAAGGCTAGTGTGACACCTGGATTAGCTTTGAATACTGATGCGTTTCTTGATCTGCCAGGCCTTGCTTTCGTGAGAGCTCTCCATGTTACTCCATATCGTGTTACAATATCTTTGCTTTTATCCAATGTAAGGGCTTGGAGAGCTGATGCCTCTTGGCCATCTTCTGAGCAAGAGTCTGAAGATTCAATTGATTCAAATTGACTGTTATTATAATTAATTGAATTTTCTTCATCTTTACTTTCACTACTTAAATCGTCACCAAAAGCCACAGGATGTCGATTGCTTTATCAATTGGAATACATTTATCTGCACCTGAAGACATAATCTTGGTAGATATATAAAAATATCTTATGACAAAAAGTTTAAGGCTATCAGGTTGTACCACAGCACAGATTTGTACGGTCCTGAACAAGTAACTAACGATAATTTATAAATTCTAAAAGCACTAAAGATTTGAATGGAAATTTCCATGGAAATTTCTCGAGAAATAAGAATGCCCTGCCAACAACTTATTGCACCACACTACGAAATGTTATAAATGCTCCACCCACAAATAGGCTCCACCCACATCTTATTGCATCACATTATGTATTGTTTACTGAAATAAAAATTAGGGGAAATAATATGATCTTCTCATTTTGTATTAGCAAAATATAAATGGTGTCGTTTTCGACACCTTGGCCTTCCGAGGTAAACTCGCATATTCCTATTAAATTATAAAAAAAATTGTAAAATTAAAAATTTACTATTCAATAACTTTAGAAGAAAATAATAATTGTCATAGAAGAATAATGAGTTATATGCATTGGTTAGGGCTCAAAAAAGAGATGAAAAATTGCAAGGTGTCGATTTCAACACCTTGGCCATTCTAGTGTTAATTTTAATAAATTTCCTGAACTTCACCATTTGTAATTCATTTTCTTTTAAAACATTATAAAGCATTCGATAATCATATTTATTTTTTATGAACTAAAATCATTTGTTTTTTCAAACTCTAAAGTAATTCTTAGAAATTACCTTGATTTAAATTTAAAATATACTTAAGTCCTAACCAAATTAAGATGAAATTATTATTCAAATACTCCCAAAAATTCAGTTCTTAAATTATAGAGTTAGTGATGATGATGATTAAATAATTTAAAATTTAGGATTCCGTGACGTGATCGACGAATGGATCCTTCCATAGTTAAACACCTCATTTAAATAAAATAGAGACCAGCATATGAGGAACAGGGAGACTATGAGGAGACAAAGAAGAGTATAGGAGATTAACAAGATTATAAAGTCAGAAATAACCATTTTGTTTAAAACACAGTTTGAACAGCCCTAGTCCGATCTCTCGTTGGGACCTCTTTCGTGTTGAAGTCTCTCTTCCATCACAACCCCACCGGATCATGCTTGGATGACTTGGCGATTGAAGGTTTCTTACACAATGGCACCCTTAAATCTTCAACTTGCCCTCCATTTAAATTGACCCGCTGTTCTAGTCTCTTCATCGCCACAGCTGCCCTGTCATCAGCAACCTTTAGTCAGGAAATAAATCACTTACTCCTTCCTGAGGTTAGTCTAGAAGTCTCTGTCTCCATCATCTCCCTTGTATTTACCTTGGCCTGGTCTTGTCTTATACCACGCAGGTTCTCAATTCATGATTTCTAGTCAAGTACCTCGCAGCCTGGTCCTTATAAACGGCGCCAGGCTGAAATTATCCATGCATTAACACAATTGTACCTCTCCATTCAACCATCACACTGGATTTTGAACATGCCTTTTTCTCTATGGGGCCTTAGGCATAAGTACTAGGCTTCCTTCAACCACTGTATTTTTGCCTTATACAAAAGAAATTCACACATAACATACACTATGGATGTAATAGGCATCAAACAATTATTTTAATAATTGAGTAAATTTCTAAGTAAAGAATATTACTGATATTTTTTACTTGAAATATCTATAATAAACGCTTCTGAATAATGAACATTTGAATGTTTCGAAGAACTACAATTCAAATATTTTGATTATTTTATTAAATTTCGTCATAGCTAATTTTATTTTCTGTATTTTAAGCAAGATATTTTATGAGTTTATTCTAAGCATATTTCACAAACTTTTACTATAACCTATGAATGTTATGAAAAACCTTCAATAGGTTATCCTCTTGCCTTAACTCCCTCAACATGTTCAGCTATATCACACTAAACTCAGATTAACCTCATAATATTAATGTTATATCTACTCTTAATTCTGAGTAGAATCAGTCGGGGTTTCCATGGGGAGATTTTTCTGACGCTCAATAAAACGTGTCGTCAATTGTGAGTTATCTTAGTTTCTCTTACGTGGTTTATTATATTGTTTCTCTTTATTGTCCTTCTTATAATATACTCTCCTATTATTTTAACGTATCTTGGCGATGTGGTAGTTTGTCCTCCCTTCTGGATGTTTTATTTAGGCATTTTTTTTCCCTTATTCACTTCATTATTCCTTACATTGAAGCATAAAATTATTTTCAATTACATACTTTTCTCTTTCATGTCTTTAATATTTTCTCATTTATTTAAATGCAATGCTCAGTTAATTCAAGTCGGAGCTAAAATATTGAATTCTCTTTAGCCCATGAAGCCTACCAACATTTTACTTTAAAGAGTGGTTGAATACTAGATTCATTTAGTTGTAGTACATTTGTCTTCCTCTGTCTCTTCTTGTTCATATTAAACCCTGTTCATTTAGATTAGTCGATTTACTCCTCTTTCTTGTCCTATTGTGCCATCAGTTTTATAATATAATCTATGATTCATTCGTTATTTAATAATCGAAACGCTATCTTAGATTTTAACATCTTTACTATCCACTTGAATACAATTGATAATAGATAATTCATCTTTTACCCGCTAAATAGCATTTCCACACTCTCCCCTTTGGCTTTATTTTGAGAGAGAGAGAATAGGGAATATGCTGCTTACAATAATGTTTCAAGGCACCTTTTTGCATATATATAATTCATTTTATTCCTATAATTTTATTTGACTTACTAAAATCCATATATCCCCCAGCTTCACTATCTATTATCCATCGCAAATATGTCTGTCTGTCTGTCTCATTTTCATCTTTGTGACATTGCACATTTTCGCGAAAAGGCTTCGCTATATTGATCTCTCATTTTCGACGTTTATTTCTTAAGCTTTGCTTACATTTATTAACTCAGCATTTTATGCTAGTTTAATTCAGTTTTCTCCTCGTTTTATTTCTTATTTAATTCTCTATAGTATTTTTCTTTCCGACTTATTCCATCATCACTCAGTGAAAACGTAAAATTTATACATATTCTCTCAGTAAAATTCTTCATCTATTTCCGTCACCTTTCCAACAAATGAAATATTCTCTATAAAGAGTAAACGATTTTATTTTATTTCGGTCATTTATTTACAAAAGAACATAAGAAAATGAATGTAAATGAATTTTTGTTTTTAATTAAGTGTTAAAATAATGAGTAAAAATACTTCTAACTCTTTTCATCTCTCATCAAACCCAATTAACTCCATACCCATTTCTATTCCCAAATTATCAGTCAGGGTGTAAGAAATCAGCACCTCTTACATATTAAATACCCTCTTCGGACCTTTTAAAGCTACAGTTACATTTTATTATTTTATATATTCATCATAATATTATTTTATATTGTAATATTGTTATATAGGTTTAACTTATAATTTTAGTTATGTTATATAATGAATAAATTAAAGAAAATTAATTTGATGGAAATATTGCTTTTTGTTATGTTAATTATTAAAATGGAGTTTTCATATTGTAGAATGTAATGCTAGTAATTATAAAGAGACTAATATATGTTTCAAATATAATTTTGCATTCGTTCAAATGCAAAATTATGTGATCATATTTACTTAGATAATATATAATTTTCTTATCGACATTCTTAAATGTACTTTTAGCCAAAAATATATCAATGGTGTGTTATGTTTTGTCAATTCTAGATCAGTTGCTTATTTATTATTGCATTTTTTGGGTCGATAAAATTCTTAAATAGATATATTGTGTATGGGCGAAATTCTTTAAGCAAGCATCTTCAATTGCGAGGAAGGAAATATTCGGGTACAACAATTTGTTCGATAGATCGTTCAAAGAGAGTTGTGAGGCCACTGTATTTCCGCCAACTCTGAGAGCCCTGAAGACCATGATAGTTGCGGGTCTTAATATTTAACGCGAGTCACACAAAAAGTGCCAACGAAAACACGACCAACATTCCTAATCCATTTAGGACGAAAAGAGTAAAAGGTTTATAACATTTGGATTTACATCTACCTTCTAGCAAGATGGCCACTGGGGTATAGGCACAAAATCAGATATAGCGAGGTTTTGGGCCCCTTCTTTTATCACACAGATATTTTCTTGTTGAAACGTAGGAGATAAAGATCATAAAACAGGTCCCGCACAACTCAATATTCAATCCATGTTTATGCTAGTAAGCTGATTCAATTTGCCACTATACAATCTTGGTGAGAGGCATTCAATGCCTTCAAGTGCTTGCAATAGATTCCTCAGCTACATGCAACAAAGAAAGGCATTAATCTTTGGCTACCATCCTAGAGTTAAGCGCTGGGAGGTACTGCAGTTAGTACATACACAGTACCAGATTTTCCAGTCGAGCAGCAAGCAGAATGATACTAAGAAAGAATCTGACTCCTGCTTCTACAGACAGAGACGCTGGGTAGAAAAAACTATCTATCATAAGCAACAAACGATGCAAGAGGGCAACCTCCTTATGATAACAAATTACCCAAATGCCCCTTGCTACGACATTTCAATGAGAATTCTCCATCAATTTCATTGATGTTCCAAGTCCTCAAAATGAGGAAACAAGCGATATATCATGTCAAGCGTAAATAGACACCATTGATCAAATTAATAATTGATCTTCTGTATTTTTTAAAGTGCTTGAAGTTTGGATCCAAGGGGACAGATGTTACAAAAATCACATCTGCGCAAAGTACAGATGGTGGTGAGCAGCTTTGGTGCAGAATCAAACGACCTCCAGCGATTCAGTCAAGAAGAAACTGATAGTCGTGCCATACTTCCTAGAATCTACATAAAAAAGGGGGGATACGAGAGTAACAATGAGCTACAAGGAAAATAAGTACCTTAGAAGACCTTACGGTATATACAAGTAGGGTACTTTTGGCGCATCCTCGAAGGTCTTCGTTGGCAACCTCGAAGATCACTCGCGAGGATCTTAACGGTGATAACGCAAGAATTTATCTAGTCTTGACTTGAACTGGTCAACAGATTCACTGTTGACAACTTCCGTCGGAAGTGCGTTCCAACTACCACAGATACTGTATGTGAAGAATTTCCCACACATATCACGGTGGCATCGATTCAGTTCAAGTTTGTAGCCGTGATTTCTCGTTCTTCCCTCGCTGAGCTGGAAAATATCCCCGTAGTCCTGGCTGTCGAAGCCTCGAAGTATTTTAAACACTTCGATAAGCTGACCACGTAGTCTCCGGGTATCCAGCGAGAACATATCTAATTCCCTTAATCTATCTTTATAACTTTTATGTCTGATAGAGGGAATAAGTTTGGTTGCCCTGGCTTGCACGCGTTCCAATCTCGCGATGTCCTTTCTAAATGAAGGACTCCAAAATTGTACGGCATACTCCAGGTGCGGTCGGACGAGGGAGTTGTACAGACACAGTACTTTCTCCTTGTTCCGATATCCAAACTGTCGCTTCATATACCCTAACATCCTTTGGTCTTTCTTCTCCACCTCAATACACTGTTTCGAGAACTTGAGGTCACTGGTGATAGTTACAGCCAAGTCCTTCTCAGTGTCGGTGGATTCAAGAGCAGTGCCCTTAAGGATATAGGGTGATTGGGGATTTCGGTGGCCGATATGCATCACTTTGCATTTGTTTACGTTTTTAAGGCATTTGCCACGTATCAGACCACTCCACAATCTTTCGAAGATCATCTTCCAGGCGGGCAGTATTTCCATCCAAGCTTTGTATCGTCAGCAAATTTATAAATCTTGGCAACCATGTCACCGTCCATGTCGTTGACGTAGATGATGAATAGTAGTGGTCACAGGACAGAACCGTGAGGCACGCCGTTAGTAACGGGCACCCACTCAGAAGCCTGTCCATTCAGCACCACCCGTTGCCATCTGCCATTTAGCCAGTTTTCTATCCACTATCCAGCCTGCTACATTTCCGTCTATGCCCAGCGCTCGCACTTTCCGGAGAAGGCTGTGGTGTGGTACCTTATCAAAGGCTTTCTGAAAGTCTAAGTACACCACATCCACCGCTTTGTTCCGATCGTGCTCACTGAAGACAAAGTGGAAGAATTACACAAGGTTCGTCAGGCATGACCATTGCCTTCAGGAGCCGTGCTGGGAACTCCACAGTAGCATCCTTGACTCTAAATGCGACGTCATTTTGTCCACGATGATGCTTTCTATGAGTTTACCGACTATCGAAGTCAGACTGATAGATCGGTAGTTTGGCGGTTGGCTACGGTCTCATTTTTGAAGATAGGAGTCACCTCCGCTTCACGCAAGTCTCTAGGAATGCATTTGGTCGGAATTGACATGTTGAAGATTGCGCTCAGGTGTCGTAACACTTCATCGCGCACTTCTTTCAACAATTTAGGTAGAAACCCATCCGAGCCATGCACTTAGATGCATTTTCTGCATCTAAGTGCTTTAATGCCCCCTCCTCATTCCTCAAAGAGCCAATCGTTCGACGGATTGGTTTACGGCTGTTTACATATCCAAATAACTCCTTGAGATTCTCTTTACAGAGTTTTGCCAATCGGAGTTCCTCAGACCGCTTAGACGCCCTTATGCTAGACCTCACTCTCCTGGCTAGCCTGCGATATTCATCAAAGTCACCCGAGATCTTCGATTGCCGGTACACATTTCTCTTCTCCCTAAGCAGTTGGCCGATTTCTCGATTAAACCACTTTGGTTGAACAAAAGACCGACGGGCGCATATCATAGGAATGAAATGCGATTTAAGACTCATGAATGTGGTTTTAAAACTGTTCCCCAAGTCTTCAACAGCATCGCACAGTTCTAGCCTCGCGTCAGTCAGTCCAGCACAAAGACCTGCAAAGTCTGCTTTTCTCAAATCAAGTCTGAGAATTTTGACACAGATATCATTGTCAGAGGCATTCTATTCTATCGAAGATTTGAATGTAATAAACTTTGAATACTTGGAGTCTCTTTTGTAATTGGGAAGAAATTTCCAAACCATGCCAGAACAAGAAGTTGAGTAGAACAGAAGGCAACATTTCTCCCAAAGGATTAAAACGTATGAAAAAGATACATACAGCAAACCATTTTGCTGCAACATATCAATATAGATAAATAAAAAGCTGATTAATTCTGCTCTCATCATAAATACTTCGCTTAGATAAGCTCTTAGATTCAGGGAGGTGATCACTGGAAGCCATACTGGGCAGAACTAAGAGATGCCCCCAAGCATGGTTCAGTGCTGATCCTGTGCGGCTGAAACAGGGACTGTTGGCAGCGCTGCACCTCAACCTCATCAAATTTTCCAAGCATACAGTATATCTCTGTACATGCCTAGGCGCATGCTGATGTTGTGATTTTGTATGTTGTATATTATAACTTTGTATTAAAGATATATTACATTGTTTAAGTTTAACTATAAATATATTGGTCTCTCTTTCACGTGTGGCCATATATGATTTAGTTATTTCTTTTCTCCGTACTGCACGTCTTATACATGACAATCAACTCTCTTTAAGCAATTCGAATTTTCTCTTTTTCACTAAAATCATAATATTTTAAAGTCTAACATAAATTAACGTCTGTAAATCTGTTTTTGGAATTAATTACCTCACAAATCATAAGATCAGAAACCAAAATTATCATTCTAACTTTAATGATGCAAAAATATGTACCTTTTTCAATTTATTGAGGCATTTTAAAAAATATTTAATTTATCTTATGTGATTAGATAAGTCTTCCCCTAAGTATTTAGCAGACTTTAGTATTTTAATTAAATTTTATGTTTGACCTTTATCTGCCCTTCTACTAGTAGATATATTTGACGACGGAGCTCGATATATCTACATTTCTGACACACAAAACGTGAAGATAATTATCGATTTTTCTCGTCTTTGAACAATAAATTTCAGGATGTGAAGAGTATTATTTCGACCGAAGTGAGATTTAATTTTCATCGAAGCAAGAAGTGTGAAAGCAGAAGATGGTAGCAAACTCAATGAAGGGGAATAGATTTACCCTGAAAATGACTCTTCGCTCAAAGCAGTACGGTTGTCATTTATTTGAATGAGACATCTGTGGAATTTACTCAAAATTCGAAAGTTCTAGTTTTCTATGCACTCTAGAATATCACTCTATCAAAAATTGAATAAAATCATATAATAAATTGAAAACAAAAATTTATGGATAGGAAAATGCAACTTCTTTTCGCAACATAAGCGACTGAAAAATGGTGTATCCATAAAGATAAATCTATCTTGAGAACTACATGTTTTTATACCATTTAGAACCAATAATGTCTTAGGCTAAATAATAGAAGCATTAAAAAGTGTCATTTATATAAAAAAAAATCCGTCCATCACCATTTATTGAAATGGAGATGGAAAATAGAGTATAAAGATCAATCTCTAATTACTCAGTCACACAAATTCGAATGCTAAATTTTACAATTGTAAGTGGATTATCAATGAATAATGTCGATAGCATACTATCGCAAGATACCTACTTGAATATATATAGCTTTGGTAGGCATTTCAGGACATTCGACCGATGAAGAAACATCTAACGAAGAGATTGCAGAAGCAACCAAAGAGATTTCACAAAAACTGGAGAAAGAGAAACAAAGACATCAACTAACTACTCAGAAACTCAATATTAAGATATACGGCACCCATGCAAACCCCCTACCCAAATCATGCAAACAAAAAGAAATCGTAGAAAGATTGGCCAAAGGAAGATATAAATGGGACAATGAAGCAGATTCGAACGAGACAAAAGTCCACAATGATCTAAAGCAGGGAATGATCTTAAATGTCCCTGGATCATGCTATAATATCTTTAGCGCCTAATTTAAGAAAAAACGATCTGGCCGCATCCGTTCCTCAGCAAGAACCGAGGAAATTAAAGCAGTTAAAGAGAGCAGGAATTAAATCAAACATGTTCACGTACCAACGCAAACTCAAAATATTTACGCTATACGTCAACGGCTGGATGACAAAAAGAATTATTTCCTCAAATATAATTAGAGAAGAAGACGCAGATATCATCACTAACTCTATAATTTAAGAAGGGGATTATTTTGAGTATTTGAATAATAATTCCATCTTATTTTGGTTATGACATGTTTTTTTATCAAAGTTATTTCTAATCATTCTTTTGTAGTATCAAAAATCAAAATCGTGAAGTTCAGAAATAAATATAAGTATCGAAATTTTGTGAATTTTTGAAAACCGAAAGAATTACAAATGGTGAAGTTCAGAAAATTTATCTTTATATATCTTCTATTTTATAACTATATTTTAGCAACCTGATATTTTTAAAGGGGGGCAATTTAGTTTAAAATTCCTTTTTTAATTATTATAATTGGCGAAGTTCAGAAAATTTATAAGAATTTAACCATGGCTGCTTTTTTTAGATTTTAAATTTTAATCTTAGTAGCGAAGCGCAAGCTCTCCCCGTAGGGGGGAGTGGCTTTAGCCATAGCCTGGTTGGATTATATCTGCCAACCGTACCAAAACCAGATTTAATGGTGTATCGATAGGGATAAAAACGGGGATTCACTACACCGAAATAAAGGATGTAGAGGAATCCTACCTGGCGATAAAAATTAAAATGACTATCGGCGATCTGGTAGTAGTCGGAGCTTAACGACCCCCAGGACCTTCATATTTGCACATTTTCAACTTTATTAAACTCTTTGGCCGAGTTAGCTCTACAATTCTGACAGGAGATCTCAACGCCAGATGCAGAGCACCAGGCTAAACAACTAGCATGAACGGCACAGGCAGAACCCTAGAAATACTGGTGCAAAGAAATATAGGTCAAAGAGAAGGACCAGACTTCCTAACGTTCCTAACCAACAGATCCTACACCACGCCAGATATAGTTCTCACCAACCCCAATTTTAACCTCAATCACCGTACTGAACCCGGGCCCGCAACCCTATTTGACCACATTAATATGGTCACAACTATATCCATCACACCCATCCAAATCAATCAGCAGAACAGAGTAGGCCAATTATAAAGACTACTTAAGCACCATAGATACCAGAACCCTTAACAACCAACAAACAAATGTAATAGAGGATACAGAAGATACGTGGAAAATAATAGAAGCCAACGCAATATATACACCTAAAATAGAATACAGAACCCTTCCTGCTTCGAGATGGGATGACAAAATTATAGGAAAAAATGAAAGAATTTAAAACATTAACAAGAGAAATAACGGATCTGGGTAATACAATGGAAAAATATAACAGGCTAAAAGCATCAGAAGACAATTAAGGATAATGATAAAAGAAAAAGCATTTCAACTATGGAATAATATAATCAGGAAAATGGACATCGAAAGGAATCCCCCAAAACTTTGGACCGAATTTCGAAGACTGCGAGGAACCCAAACAAAAGAAATAAAGATCAAAGTTCAAGAAAGGGAACTGCATCAAGACGCAGAGCTCTAAAATCACTTCAATAGGCACTAGGAACAAATTCTTTCGATTTCTCCAGAAGAGAACCTCGACTTCGAGAAAGATTACTAAGAGAAAATAGCTCGAAAAAATTGAGAACCAACAAGACAATATCAAGCCATACGAGCAGATTGACGAGGGGAGACCCATTCGCTCAGGAGAGGGAATGCCGTTCACAATGGAAGAGTACTTAACACCACTCAAGTCGTTCAAACAAATGGCTCCAGGATTAAGTGGTATAACGAAGGCGCCCCCCACTAATGCACCAAACAACGTGCACGAAGCAATCCTAAGGATTTCCAATGCCTGTCTAAATTATAGATACTAAACCCAGGCCTTCAAGACGGCAAAGATGATCATTCTGGCGAAACCGAGTAAACCAAAACACCAAATCTAAAGTTACCGCCCAATCTCACTACTCGAGTTTCTCGGGAAACTTCTCAAAAAGCTCCTCAACGCAAGGTTAAAAAACACCTTAAAACAAATAACCTATATAACACAACATCACGGGTTCAGGAGCAAGAGAGGGACGGAAACCGAGCTGGCAGTAATAACGGAAAGAATTGCCATCGAAACAGCGTGGGGCAACAGAGTGGGCGTCATACTCCGCAACGTTGCCAAAGCTTTTGATAAGCTATGGAGCCCCGGTTTACAAGCAAAAATCAGCGCCCTTAACATGGAGACCAACTTAACCAAAATATTATGCCACTACCTAATTGGAAGAAAAAAACATTCTTCAATCAAATGGCCAAGTGGGTGACGCATTTGCTCTATGGGCGGGGGTCCCACAAGGAGGGTATCTCTCCCCAACCTTATATACCATATATACCCATGACCTACTTCAACCAACGAATGAGTGTGCGATGTACGTCCAATTAGCGGTTGAGATCACACAAATTATCTCAAGTAACAGACAAAACCCAGGAGATATCGCCTAAAGGAGAGCGAGGGAAATCAAAAACATAAACGATTTCGAAAAAGGGAACAAAATTAAAACAAACACCAACAACTTCAGAATTATTACAATTAATCGAAGGAAAACAGCCGCAATTAGAGCTGAGGGGGAACGCGGAGTGGAGTCCTCAGACTCAGCTAACGACGAATGAGTATGACTACCACCTATCAAAAAAGGTAAATAGAGCAAAAGCAACAATGTCAACCCTGCTATGATTTCATAACCTTTCAAGCAAGAATAAAAGAAAATTATATACAGCCATCGTCCGTTCTAAATTATTATATCCGACCATACCTACTCACATTCTGAGTAAAAATCGGATACGAAAAGACCAAAGAGTACAAAACTGGGCAACGAGATTTATTGAAAATAAAAGAAGACAGGACCGAATAACAGTCAATGAACTGCATAGAAAAACCGAACTTGAACCTATCAATACTGTAGTCCATGAAGGAGCCAAAGACCTGACGGAAGCAAGAAGAATACAACGTTGAATGTAAACCCAATCTATAAATAACACAAAATGAGCTACCGAACAAAAAATTACCGATATTGACAACCAAAGAAGAATGATACACTAAAGAGAATAGGAACAGAAAAGAGTAGTGAGAAATACAAAGAAGGAAATATAAAGAGTATATAAATATAGTACTAAAAAACCACTGAAAAGTGCACCCCCCAAGAAAAATATAATAAAAAAATAAAAATAAACAGCTCATAGGAGCTCGAATGCTTAAATTACAAACCTCAAATGTAAAAAAAAAAAATACAATGCAAAACAAAAGCGTTTGCCATGCAACCTGGCACAACTCACTATGTCATTAACACGTTCACCAAATCATCGCCATATATCACCCGACACTCATAAATACACACACACCGCACACAATATCTCTACTTTTCTATCTCTCCCCTACACTTCACCTCTTATACTATCCCAATCAAGGACTTTCTGGTATTATGGTTCATTGCTTCTTGAATTTAATTCTTATTAATGGGAGTCATCGATGCCTATGTAAAGAGAAATGAGGAAGACCCAGTGGCTGCAGGCGTGTAAACGATTTTCTTAGTATTCAGACCCCACCCCAGAACCACGGTTAGACAGCTACAAACTTATTATTAAAGCTCTTTTACACCAGGGATCAATTGCCCCTCTCGTATATACACATCCCCCGAGGAACGTAATTCAAAAAAGGGCTTTGTTGTATATAGAACCAAATGAACAAGGTAAAAAAGACCTTAGCGCGGAATAATTGAGATTTATTATGAATAGGCGGGGTCAATAATTCAGTATGGTTAGGAGGGGGAAATCTTACTGACTAAGGTTTATGAGTTACAAAAATAGTTAGGAGTGTTTCAAGCTCTCACATCAAGAGGACTTAATAAAGACTCCTCTAGCCCACCTTTTTCAATGACATCAAATCTCTATAATAAAATTGCTTAAATAAACTAAACCATCGGAGTTAATGCCCACACTTGGAACTCTAATAAACAACAGTCATAACACTAAATTCGTTGGCTTGGGTTCAGTACGACCCTTAAACCAACTAAAGCATAAAGGGTAGTAATATAAGGATTGTAGTCCAACATATTAATAAAGACCCACAATACCATACTAACTAAAAATTAAAAAAACAATGAAATTTGTGAGCATTCGTTTGCCTCTTGACCTCTAATTAAAGATAAACGTAATCGGCACCGAACCAAGAAGAAACAAATAAATGACAAAATGGAAGAGAAGTTCGTTGCACCTCAAGCTTCAATCGGTTAGACAAACAATTAAACGTGTAAGATAGCTCTGCGTTCATGGAAAATTGGAGTTAATGTACCCCAAAATTCGACCACGGTGTAATACTCCTCCTCCCCACGAATACAATGTTCAAAATTGACGATCTTGCAATTTCACACACAACTTAACAAAAATCAAAGAAAGTAGCAGAAACAAATTAGGTGCAAATGAAATAACTTTAAGAATAAAAAATCTATAAAAACCATTACAGATTATACTTTAACCACTACCATCAAGAGATTCAGCTACCAAAACCTCAATGACCCCGTCTGCCTTTCTTTCTATCGCATAGTTTAAATATATGTGATTGGTGAAGAAAAGAGCACTGAAATATGCGTCTAAGCGTGGCAAAACCTGTATTCGCGAAAGAAAGGAAAGCACTCGACTGGACAAAGTTCCGTCGTAGAGTTGCGTCATCCTAACAATTTGTACTTTGGATGTAGTGGTTTATAATCCTCGTTTGAAGAGGAATCACAATTCGGATTTTTAAGATTTAGAAACGCTTTCCCTGCAATTTAAAATGCTTGTTTTGAAAGTTTGAAAGGAAGGAGGCGCCTTTGAAGTTTACCGTTGCAGGTGGCTCTAAAACAGATTAGAAAGAATAAGTATTTGAACGTTGTTTCGTATGAATTTTTAAAGGCATATTCCGTCAAAGGTTATCCAAAGTTTCTTTGAGATCCCTTTTGGAGGTGATGATGAACATGATAGAGTTAAGATAGTGACTTTTCTATTCTTCGAAAGGCGTTTAATTTGATTTGGCGGTAGTCTATTTTGTTCTCACGTTGGCGGTCAATGCCACTCTGTGTTTAAAATGAAAAATTATTTTACAACTAGTTTGAAAGTCCCCTTAATACACACACTGGTGGAAGAAGGGGTATTATGAACTTCCCTCATACTATTTGTAGCTCCCAAATCGGACAGAATCTTTTCAATGCTCTTAAATTGCGGGCGGTAAAACCAGCACTAGGATTAAATTTGTAAAGCAAGGCCATAAAATGTTACAGTCTATGTGGATAAAATTATTCGCAAAAGCTTGCAACATGTGTTAATTAAATCAAGAAACACGCAACATGTTGCTAATATAACAAACTAAAGTAAGCAATATTTCAATACCTGGACTGAACAGATCTTTTTAAGAAAGCACGACCTTCGTACTTTAAATAAAGCAACGTATTTACTTGAGTGATTTTGGCAACATTCTTAGACAAGTTAATATAAGTTTGTGATATTTCCTAAGAATTGGGTGGGAGTGTAATTCCAGTATTAAATCTTTTCTTCCCTAGTTTGAAATTTATAAATTTATATTTTTAGCGACCGCTTGATAATCTCTCTTAAATAATAAGTCATGATTTATATGGCTGAACACATTTAGTATTTTAAAGACTTCCTTTATTTGGTTGCGTAGATGTTGATCTGCTCTTGAAAGTAAATTAAAATACCTCAACTTTCTTCCTATGATTTAATTCTTAGTTCAGGAAATAACTTTATCGCTCGCCTCTTGACGCGTTTAAATATTACAATATTTTTTCTCATGTATAGAGACAAGACTCTCTCCGCATATTGCAAATGTGATAATATATTTCAATTTAAATGTAAAATGTCTAATGAAGTACCGTAGAAATTTATATGCGTTATGTGAAGTTACAGTGCAGTGTTGTTAAAAATTTAAATCTCACGATTAACACATCTACATAATTTTCTATGTTGACTGTGTTTAGAATTTGACCCCCTAAATCGTATTCTCTTTGACGGTTTTCATAACCTATATTCATTAATTACACTGGGGGACAATGTATTTGGTGAATTAACAAAAGTACATTTTCCTACCTAATTCAAGCATACTAAATTTAAATATGAAATCAGATTCTCTCTAAATGCTAACGATTTTTCGTAATATCAATAACTAATATTATACAATAATTTTCATTTGATCACGCCTATCATCATGCCCTAAAGGAATTTTGAATCATCCTTTTGCCTTATTTATAGTAAAGCAGTTTTTTTGCACAAACATTTTATTGCATGTGAGAAGAAACTTGAATTACACATTAGGATTACAAATGCTGTAATCAAATAGATGCTAATTTATTAATGACCGTACATCAGGCTGGAAGACCTCTTCTTGATTCCAATCGGGCAAAGATTTGCGTTTGTAACTCTTTCTCTTGTAATTCTTCTTTGGCTGATCTCTTCTAATCATCCAGCTGTAGTCCGCCATCAGGTGTCTATCCCAGTGACCTTGGTAGTGCTCTTCCATCTTCATCAAACCCTGATGGAAGCATTCCCCTTGTTCGCTGCTCACGGCTCCCAGAATCTCTGGGAATCGGTCGAGGTGACTATTTAGGAAATGCAGCTTCACACTCATGTTGCATCCCAGATCACGAAATGCTAAAAGCATATTAGTAACCAGATCCTCGTAGTTATGCGCTTTTGTTGTTTCCAAAGAAGTTACGAACAACGGCAGGAAATGAGAGCCAGGCTACCTACTCTTTTTCATTCATGGTGTTCACAAATCTAGAATTATTGAGATTAAAGTAAAAACACAAATAGCAATATAAAGAAGTTAATTAATACTATCCAGTGTAATTTCACAATATAATAGAAAGAAGTGAAGTTATTACATAAACTGACTTGAATATCAAATATTAAAGGTAACTGGAGTAAACAATAAAATAACCTATTATATTAAATTATAAAAAGCAAAAAAACACAAAAAACCCGAAGACAAATTAGAATGAATTAAACAGAGGGACTAACTAACCTTTATTATGGGAGTTAAGAAACCAACTAAATAAAGATATAAAAACTACTAACGAGATTTTTTCGGTTGGTCGGTTAGCTAGTTAATGTATTGAAGTGTTGGTTGGTTATATAGTGAATAGTTTAATTGAGGAGGAATAATTATTTAGGTTTGAATTTATTTTATTGATGTACAGTGACTCTGAGATTTTTAAACTAGCGAACCGACCAACCCCCAAAACCTCGTTGGTAGTTTTTATATGTTTAGTTAGTTGATTACTCAACTCCGACGATAAAGGTTAGTCTCTCTGTTTAACTCATTCTGATTTGTTTTCGGGGTTTTTGTTGTTTTTTGCTTTTATAATTTAATATAATAGGTTATTTTATTGTTTACTCCTGTTACCTTTAATTTTTGATATTCAACTCAGTTTATGTAATAACTTCACTTCTTTCTATTATTTTATAAAATTACACTGGATAGTATTAATTAATTCGATATATTGTTATTTGTGATTTTACTTTAATCTCAATAATTATCAATTTTATTATTTTAACTTATCTTCATCCCATTTTTTAGCGATTATATAATGCATTCTTTTAACTGTTATCGTTAATATTTCTTCCCCTTCTCATTAGTTGACACAGTGCTAAAGATGGTGAGAGGGAAGGTCCGAAACATCCATCCAATAAATGATTAGTGTAATCACATGGGTCTTCATATTCCTACTACATATCAGATTCAGATTCCAAAGGAACAAATCAATTACAAGTATTATATATATATATATATATATATATATATATATAAATATATATATATATATAAAGGTTACATGTTACATTAGAAAAATAATCATTATTTTCAAACAGGAAATTTGCTCTTACTTCACTGCCTAAAAACTTTATTCAAATTGCACCTTTTGAATAAAGAATAAATTCATTATCTCCTTTTACAAGCGTATTCATCCCTTATTTACGTAATAAACCTCTCGTGAAACGCACCATCAACCTTCGAACCCTGTCTACGGCCTTGGCCGAGGGATCGCAAATTGCGATGGAGTTTGCTCGTGCTCGTTTTTATTACAGAACCAAAACTCATGGTCTGCCTTTCACACAATATCGGAGGCTGTATTTCATTGATTGAACTTCCAACTCTTTTTGTCTTATCTTTATCATTATCATCGCCAGCCGGCTCACTCCTGGGAAAAGCACCCCGGAAGCTTGCCCTGACAGCATTGCAAGGAACGAGTCTGCCATGTTCCCCCTGCCATTTATCAAATCTCCTCTTGCCACCTACTGTGAGGCTATATTCCTGTTTCCTTCTGTCAATGGTACCATGTTAAGGATTTCTGTTATAATTTTCACCTTTTCCTATTTTAACGTATCCTACTTAGTTTTATTTTCGTACGTTCATTCTATTTTGCTACATTTTTCCGTTAGCAGTGTTGCGTTAATGTCAATGAATTTACTTCATTGCCCCTGTGGATTATTATTAAAAAGTATCTCTGTTGTGCTCGTTTTTTTCGTTGGTTTTGTGAAAAAGTGTGAAAGTTTCAGTTCTTTAAGTTAAAGCTTTTAAAATACATTGGTAAAATTATTTTTCTTTTCAAGCAGAGAAGAATTCTAAAGATGCAGCTAAGCTTCCCTGCCTCTCTCCAGCCTAATTGCGCTTGCCTACTGAATACCTCCGGTGTGACAAAATCATGATTATAAAGAGGGCGAAATTAAGTTGTAAAGGAAGGCTGGATCCCACAAATTACTTATAAACAGAATTTATGACACTGTCGAAGAATAGGCTCTCGACGATATACCATATATAACTATTCGTTGAGGGAATTATTCTAATATTTCGAGTGCGTGTTAATCTGATTGACCGAGGTTAGTCCAAAAGGAGGACGGGGCGGCCTGGAGAGGCTTATTTATCTTAAATATGCTTAAGAAGTGGAACGGAGCACAAGTATAAATAATATGCCTATCATTAATAAAATAGAGTTTTATTAATTAAACTATCAACGTATAATATCCTGTAGGAAAACTGACGCCGACCATTGTTGTAGGCATCGACTCCACTCCATCTCGCCTTAATTAGCACGAAATAGCAAAAGAGGAGCAAGTAGACAGAAGGCGAGGAATCAGATGGATAACGAAAATATAAATATCCGTTAGTGAAAATAACCTACCATATCAAATTCCTTACATGTCTGGTTGCAGGGAGTAGTCCCAAGGTTAGCCAAGCAAAGGAGATGCTTCCCTGTCTTACTTGCAAACATTTTGCGCGAACCTTGAAATCAAATTCGCATATTGCAGGTTTGGTGTTTAATATTTTTTCTAAACTCCATGTAAATAGCATCTGCACTCGTTGATACAACACCTTTTAATCTTCCATAGTTTGTGGTATTTCTGTTTTATTATTTAACCTTATCTTCTCTTGATTCACTCCTTATTCTCTTTACGCTAGACTTAAGTGCTGTCGAGTGGGACCCTACTTGTCCCTTAGTCCTTGGGAATGGGTGGGTGGAAGAACACGTTTGGTACCTTACTATTCCTAACAATTACATCTATCTTGTAGTGGAATAGAGCTCCATTTGGTTGATTAAGCCTTAATGAGCTATTTGCATTAAAGTGATAGATGGAATAAACCTCTTTTATCCTATGATTATAAACCTAAATATGAGGGGAAGAAAGCTAAAAAGCTTTAAAGCTAAGAGAATGAAGAGATTCTGAGTGGATCTAGGACAGAGCAAATTATGGTTGTGATTGAATGAGTGAATGCCATCGGTTGTGTTATTACAAGCTCCGTCTTAAATTAAGTACGTGAGTTCCTTCACATATAACAAAGTTTCGTTGAAATCTTTCTATTGAAAATAATCGATTGGTTTATCCTAAATAAGTTCGATTCAAGTAAATTTTGTGGGTATAATTTTGTCCAAAATAATTAAATTTGTGAAATATAATTATTTAATAAATGGGTTTCTCGTCTTGTTTTGATAGTTGAATAAAATAGGTTGTGATAGCATAACGGTGGTTCTTATTCTATAAACTAGGAAAGTTATTGTAAAGCAACGTGAAAGCAAATTTGGTATATTTCATGGCGGAAAAATGGAAGGTAGACTGAAATATTACTCATAATGGCTGAGAAAATAAGAGAAAAAGAGTAGTAGTTTTATATACCTTAAACATCAATCTAAAATTAGTCATTATGCTTTCAATATCAAGAAAATGGGATCCCTTCACTAGTTCCCTCTGGTTTATATTTTATTTATGTTATAGAGTAACAGAGATACAGCAGAATTGTTGTGAATTATTACAATGGAAATCAATCTTATCGAAAGGTGGAAGGACAAGCAACAAGGCTCCATATTTCTTTTTGGAAGACTTTACCATTTAGTAAATACACCCTTTGACTAGTTTGATAATAGTGACTTAGAGTAACAGGAATTTGAGCATCGATCACTACTCTCCTGGAAGGAAAGAAACATTTCTCTCTAAAGACTGATTATGTGGCAATGTCAGAGGGCAGAAGGATATGATTATTATTATTACGTTTTGAATCTATTATTTAATATAGGCTTCTCATTTCAAAAGTAAATAAGCATGTTAACCACCGAATTATCATGAAAAAGCTTAAGGTGATGACGATTTGGTAATGTTTTCGCCAAACCTTACATACATATATGGTAAGGAAAGCAAAATAAGGAGGTGTGTTTTCGAGATTTCAAGGTCTTTCCCTTAAAAATGTTATGCAGTGACAGTAAATTTCTAGCTTTGTTCAAATATATTTTACTAAATGAGAAAATGAAAAATTATAAGCCCGCTAATATTGATTTTAAAATTACAAGACTAAAGATATAAATCTGCCCACGTCGAAGAATAATATCGAAACAAATAACTTCTACTTTATTATCATGTTTTCTACTTCCTGGTTGTCCTGAGAGGCCAAATAAGCTGACTGATCAGCTGTTAGAAGAAACTTATTCACAACCTGGTGATTAGTGTGGAAGACACACGCCTTAACCCATGAATATGATTCAACCTTAATTTCACTATAATCATATATATGAATTCAACTACAATCACTCAACTAATAAATTTTGACTCTTTAATAAACATTCAATAATTTAAATATTAGAATAATTATTCAAATCACAGAAATTTTGAAAACGAGTGAAAAATTAAAAAAAAAATTATTCTCAAAACTTTTAGCCATGACTCAACATTAGATCTGTTGCAACACTAAATATTAAAAACATTTAGTTAATACTCTCCTCTCACACCGTCAAAACTAGGGATATATATATATATATATATATATATATATATATATATATATATATATATATATATATATATTTTGTAGGGGACCAAACATCGTTATTGCAAGCTCGAAAGAAAATTTCTTGGGAAAAAAAATCCAATGCATAATCGTTTCTGAACTCTATTCAACAATTTCCGTTCACATCTTCATTAATATTTTGGTACCCACTTGTAACTCATCCGTAGAGAAACGTTTCAATCCTTTGCAAGAACCGAAAATGGGATCCTATTTCACCTCTTGTGATGTATAAGGCTTTATTTAAATCTTAAATTGCAAGCATGACAAAATTATCCCTAATTTAAAACTTCCGGCTTGTGAATATTGTAAAAATTGGGAAATTCCATTTGCACGAACAAGGAGAAGAAGAATTTTGCCTGGATAATCTTCAAGGGATGGTGGAGTGACGTCACAGCAAGAAATAAATAGACATCTGATCGAGATTTGAAACGCTTAAAAACTTAAATTTTAGCCCGCTTTCATCTCCTTGAAGACCTCAGAGATCGATTTTAATATATTCTGAAGTTCAATTTAGTCGTAAGGAAAGATGAGTAATTTTTAAATTTAAAAACAGAATGGTCAGACTTTGCTAAATACTATGGCAATGATATGACAGCCATTCTGTAATATGCTGCTTCTTCGAACTGAAGGGAAGAAAGTTGTCCCTGATCTTAAAGTTTCTCTAGATTCTATACTGTGGAGTCTTTACTCTGGAAAGGAGGTCTGTCCAATGATGTGCCTTGCATACAGATTACTGCTTCTCATCACATGTTTAATGGCTAGTGTTCAAAGCTCATTTTAAAAAGGAAAATTAATAAAAACGCATTTGAAGTCTTTCATGTCACAAAAGTGGTTCACAAGCTTGTCTTTGATCCACTTTAAAAAATATTCCTCGCACCTGATGTAAAAATAAAGTGATTTAAGTGTTTTCTGCCATTGAAATCTCATTTGGGGAATATGATTTAATAAATGTGTCTGATTCATATTGAATTTGAATAAAGTGTTTATTTCATGGTTTATTTGTTTTCCATATTTAAAATGTCTTCTTTTCTCACATTTCTCAGTAGTGTGTCCTATACTTGAGTATTAGGGGCATACAATTAAGGAGTCTACCTGGTCCTCACCAAACATTTGTATGTGGTAAATTGAAAGCATACCTGAGCAGAAGGTCTTATTCTTCCTAAGATTTTCGACCCAAACTAGAGTCCTTGCTCCGAGGCGTTGACTGTCAGGAGTCATCGCCAAGAATGAGTATAATAAAAGTGAATATGGGAGAAAAAGAACAATTCGATCGACCCTACCCAACACCCACCCAAGTCTAGAACTCATCCGAGTGGCCAGAAGGAGGGTGGTCCTACGAGCGGAAGGGTTTTGTAGGGTATGAGTTTGGGTAAAGGGGGAGAAGAAAGTTTAAGATAGAGCAATTAGAAGTAAAGTAAAAACGTGAGATCAAACTACGGTGTGTATCTTTTGCTCTCTCTTTTCTATTCATCTTGTTCTATCCCTTTTAATCCTATCTTCTATATACCAGATGGGTGTGAGTTGAGATATAATGAAAATTATAGGAGTTGAATTTGAAGGGAGTAAGAGGTTTGCAAATGGTTGCTAGGTTGTCAGTTTGATTAGCTATTTTAGTTAGAATTAATAAGTAGAGTATAAGATTCAAGTGTTTTATTTACTTGTTTTGTCCTTCTGTTTTGGAGTTTAGTGTGTATTTATTTGGAGTTTAAACCGTTTTTAGTATTTGTAACCTACTACTGTTTTTTATTCTCTCATATTTACTTATTTCTTTCGTAAATCTTTCCATTTTTATGTTGTCCATTTAATTTGACAATGAATATAATAGATTTTAACCTAATGAGCTCTTTTTATTAAAGATTTTGACCTTCTTCTAAGTTTAAATTGGGTTTGTGTACCATTGAATTTACTGACTGAAAATATCGAGTTTGCTAGCGATTGTGTATCACTGGCTGTAGGGAGAGAGGAAACCTCCTGCCATTCGGTGTATAAATGGCAAAATTGAAGAGGAAATTGGAGTTGATAAGTTCACGGATTCAAATTGGTAGCTAAATATTGTATAAGAATAGAGTAAAATTAAATATTTGTGTAAAATTTAAGAAGCTAATTAACAAGGAAATCTTTACAAACAAAAAAGATAACAATTGCTAACTAATTTTTTGGCCAGTGAGCTTATATACATATTTTTTTTAGTAAAAACACACAGTTCAAAGAATACAGCATAACATTCTAATTTAATAAAGTTCTTTAATTGATACTTTTAAAGTAAAATATTTATAGTAACAAATACAATATATAATAAAATTCAGTATCAAATTTTCTTCAATGGGCACCATAGAAATAAAAACATGCATTATATTTCAATCCTGGTGTCAGGACAGGCGATGTGAGATCCTTGTACTTTGCAACTGATCTTTGCACACTCAAGTCTGTCCCCCCCTTAGGTGTGTGTTGTTTTCTGCTTCAGTATTGATATCTATTTCGATGATAAACCAAGGAAAGATGCAATGAAATTGTACCTCATATTCCTTAATCATATAACTACAGATACGAAAGTGTTTACTTTGTTCCCAACCAATCATAAGAATATAAATGGAAAGTACCAGTTGCTAGGGAAAGCCTCAATAATCATAAGAGATGCTTTGTTAACCCAATTACTGGTTATTATTAAAACCATTTACTTTAATCCCGAGCGCAGTTTTTATTCATCTTCTGCTTCTATTTTTATTAAAATGAAATATTTTAACCTTTTTAACAATGTCAAAATTCAACAGAATTTTATTAACGAAATAATACACCTTTTGTTTGCAACAGATTAAAATGGAAATATTTTGGACTTTTTCTGTCAGGGATCTTAGTCCATGAATAGATTTGTTAACACAACCATAAGCAGGTCCAGAAGTGTAGGATATATAAGGGTGAGTGGGAACATGAAATTTTCCAAAGTTTAAACACCTTGTTATCTTCCGTTGTATCCTTGTTACTCCTTCTCAGGATAGAGGGATCCCCGCCTTCTAATATTTCGGCACAACCGATCGAGTAAATGGAATGAATGTGATTTTTCATCTCGGAATTTTTTTTAATTTTACATAATTCAATACTTAATTTAGTAAAGAAAACTGTAGTGTACGTAATAATGGTATGCGGTTAGTTTAGCACTGAGTAGACATCTTCACACTAAATCGAGCAACCCTGGGGGACGCCAGCTATACAATCTCATATTATTACTGCCGACAGTAGAGATTACATTATTATGGTAAGGTATAGCGTGCCCCCACGGGTGAGTGAATACGATCTTGGGTACTGCAATGGCAAAAGGGAAGGTTAAAATACCAAGTTGATACAGTTCTTTCAGGGCTGCAAGATTGGTGAATTTGATACAATCACTTGCTTATCTTGGATGGAGAGCGTCCCCCAGACCTCCCAATGTCGTCTGCAAAGGGACTACTCTTTGTTATACTAACTCCATACTTGCATAATTGCTTACTTATCTGGTGGTTAAACAAAGCTGCTATAATATTCACAAATATAATTACGCCATCTAATATAGAAATTTTTCCATAAATTTTTGTGCTTTTCCCTCCAAAATTATGTAAACCTCAAAGAATCAAATCTTTTATTATTAGCTTATTAATATTGGTGGGCTCCAAACTGAGATGTGCGGCACACCACCTCTATTTCAACCCCATTCTGATGCCACACTTTATTCTCATCAATTATTCTATATTCACTACTTCTTCTTGGTGTTCCTGTATATTTTTTTCTATATATTCATCATGTGTCTCTTCCTCATTTCTTCTTGTCAAAAAATTTAAATTTGCTTGTCAATCAGTCCTGATTAGCTATCCATTATTCGACCCTGACTTTCTATGGAGAAACTCCGACGCTGAAAGAATCCACCCCTTTCTTCGAAACGAAGTGTGCCAAAGTATCGGGTGTCCTAAAATGTACGATGTGTAAATTGTCGCCAACTTCAACATAAAATAAACTAACATTTCATTTATACCAATATATTTTTACCAAAGTTACAGACATGAAGTATTGTATTCTTCAAGTTATTCAATGGAATCGCCATCGGCTTTAACTACGGCCTCCAGGTCGCGTCGAAACCTGCTGTAAGCCTTCTAGATGGTTTTTATGTTTAACGGTGCAAAAACTGCGGTGATCCTAGAACTAAAATCTACCTTGAATGTGTAAGGGGACTTGTAGATCTCTCTATTAACAACGCACCACACATAATTGGCTAGGGTTTTCAGTCTGTGGAGTTGGGAATCCAGATGTCCGGAGCGATGTGGTCAAAGAAATTGTCTGAAAACCAAGACTGGGTTCACCCTCATGGTATTTTCATGGTATTTTTTCCTTTACATATGATACAAAACTGAGTCTCATATGATAGGAAGAAGAGAGAACTAGCCTTAGACGCTTGCGCAACTTTCAGAGTTGCCAAGGGCTACATATATCTCACCGTACCATGTATGTGCCAAGAATCCTCCGATGAGGGAAATATGTCCTTTCCTTTCTTTAGGAATATTTGTGAATTTCTTGCTACACCCTAGAAATTTATCCCATTATTATCTACAATAGAGCCTCTGGAGCTATTTTTTCGAGAAAAAAATTATCCCTTTCAAAAAGAGAAGCGGCAATGTAGCCGGGTCAAGCCTTGGGTATGGTAGAAGATCGTAGCTAGCTGGCTTCTTCGGAGGATGACCTTGAATTTTAGGTGGGTTCTGAGGAACTGAAGACAAGAGAACCCAGGGCATAATTTATATATTTCTTCTATCAACCTAATTTTGACGAACTAATACATTTGTTTCTTTATTTCAGGAACATATTAAGGACAAGGCTGGCTCTGCATTGTTGGTGAGTACAAAAGACACACAAGTTACTTCTGCACACCCAAGTGGGAACTACGATAGTGGTCATAGTTTCCAATTGGCTCAGATTTCCCAGTCATTTTTGGTTATTTGTTTCCCATTTGGTAGTTTTAATTTTATTATGACTACTCCTACTATTTATCTGCTTATTTATCCCTATTTTCTTACTTTATCCTACATCCATTAGGTGTAAAATCACTCGACTTTCACATCATTTTTCCCTTCTCACTTAATACACTCCCTGAGAAAATAGCTTTCATGTAGAACACAAAAGGAGGGGGGTGGCTCATGTCAAGGAGGCATAAACGCCTTAAAAGTTTTATTATCGGGGACAAAATTGCGCCTCGGCAAATAATCGCTCGTCGTCGTCCGCTTTTAGGTGCGATGAAATTAGCCAAAGAGGGGAGGGACCGTGCGAAGAATTGCCGATCTGCAGATGAGGGAATGGTCATCAGTTTTCTCATAAATCTCGATTCAAGACTCTAGTATCCAGAATAAAGATATTTCGAGAAACTGCATCTCCTTCACTTACTAAGAAGGTCAATACAGAATTTAAGACATCCCCAGGATCAGATAACCTCTGCTTACTATGACGGTTTGGGGATTAAGGGATTAAGTCTTTGATCCTACAACCTGTACTGTAGGCCCCATCAGCGTTACCACAATTAATTGTGGCACCACCTTCTGTGAGACTATCCTGAGCGAGCAGGTTAGAGTAACAGGAGGTCGTGCATACGGGAACAAACACCTACCCCTTCAGGAAGGTCACGGAAAACACGATGTGAATAAGCTCCTGGATCGATCCAGAAAACTCCTTCCTTTCCCCTCCTTTAGCTTCAATAAATTCGCGGTCACTTAGATTCAGGCGATCAAGTCGACCCCGCTGATATGTTTGTACATACGTCTGTCTACGAACTGATTAAGCTAGAGTCCCTTGGAACCTCTCTTTAGCGGAGGACATCGGCAGCCTTTTATAACTAGGGATTACTTGGTCCAAATCCTTCGAAGCAAGGAAATACTTCTTTTTGGAAAGCAAATGTAGAGGAGGATCAAGGATTTATCTTTCAGAAAGGGAAAGAGTGGTAAATCAATGGAGTAGCAATTAAATTGAGTGTTGCAATGGTTCAGTGCTTGGAAATTAGTAACTTTTCCTTAGGTATATTGTCATTTTGACTATTTAATGTTGTTAAGATATTTGAATTGCCTTAATTCTATGGCTTTAACCACTACTGTCAATACAAGCTCATTTCTAAATTACCACCAGAAGGTGCATCTTCCACTGTGGGAATATGTCTTCGCAAATGGCCGAAATAGAGCAAAACATGAGAGCATATTGGGTTATTAAATTAGTGTTGGTAGAATGAAAGAAGCAAACGTGTAAAATGCACAAGGCGAACGTATGAAACGAAAGATGCAAGCGTGTAGAAAGAAAGATGCAAACATGTAGAAAGCAAAGTGCAAACATGTAGAACGCAAGATGCAAACGTGTAAAATGCACAATGCAAACGTATAGAAAGCAAGATGCAAAATTATAGAATGCATCAGGCCAACGTGAAAGCCGGTACAACGTAAAATGCCAACATGTACAACGTTAAAAAATCTTGTATAAAGCAGGATGGAAATATGTACAATGCAAGAAAGAAACGTATGAAACACAAGATGCAGACATTTAGAACGTAAGTTTCAAACTTTTAAAATACAAGAAGCAAACTTAGAGTACCTGAAATGCAAACGTGTAAAATAAAAGAAGCAAACTTAGAGTACGCAAAATTCAAACCTGTAAAATGCACAATGCAAACGTGTAGAACGCAAGAGGCAAATCTGTAGAACACAAGATGCAAACAATACAACGCATGATATAAACATGTACAACGCGAGAAGCAACCGCCTATAAGGCAAGATGCAAATTTGTAGAATGGAGGATGCAAACATATAGAATGCAAGTTTAAACTATGTATACCGCGATGCAAACAAGCAGAAGAACGCAAAATGCATACATGTACAACAAAAGATGTGGAAAAGTAGAATGCAGCATGCAAACACATAGAATGCACGGTAAAATTATTGTGAAGCGAGATGCAAACATGAAGGATGGAAACATTTATAATGCAAGATGAAAATATGTATACGTAGGATGCAAACATGTCCAATGCATGATACAAACGTGTGGAAAGCAAGAGGAAAACATGTAGAAAGCAAGATTCAAACGCCTAAAACGAAAAATGGAAACATGTAGAAACCAAGAAGCAAACCTGTAGAAAAGATGCAAATTTCTAAAATTTCTCCAATGAAAACGAATAGAACCCAACTGTAAACGTGTATCCCAAGATGCAAACAAGTAAAAACGCAGGATGCAAACGTATAGAAAGCAAGGGTAAAACCTATAGAAAGCAAGATGCACGTAAATTGAAGGCAAGATAAAAAATGTAGAATGAAAGATAAACCATGTAGCACGCACGGTTTAAATGTGTCAAGCGTAAAGTGAAACATGTAGAACGCTAGATCCAAACATGGATTCAAGTGCAAGATGAAAACGTATAGAATGAAAAATGCGAACGTGTAGAACGCAAACTTCAAACGAATTTGGTCATTTTCCTCTCACTTTTTCCCCTGTATCAGAAAAATTGTCACAAAAAGAGAAAATGAAAACGACCATTGTTATGCATCTTGTGGGAAGGCCGATGTGGGTCCAAAAAGAGAGAAAGAAACGGAAGTGAAGTAGTGGAGAGAGAGCTTTCGTGAGAACACGCCTTTACTCAATGGAAGATAGAGTGGAAGAAAAATTGTTTCTAATAGAGAAAAGAAAGATGGACGTTTAGGTTGTAAAACAGTTTAGAAGCGGTGTAGGTTCATGTAAGAATATGGATACTCTGTACTACTACCGCCTTATTTTCATCTGAATGCGTTTTTAGTCGCGAGCAACTCTACATCTCACTATGTCGATCGGTCCCTGTTTGGTTTTGATTTTTGTTTTTGTAATAACATTTTAACTATCCGGCTGATTCTAACGAAATTTGAAACACTTATGTATTTTTTATATTCTATTTCGAATGATATAATTGACAAAGTCATCACAACGTTAGCCCGGGAATTATTTCGGTTTGGCAATAACATAACTATTTGGGCTTTTCTAACGAAATTTCAAACCCTTATGTTGCTTTACATTCTTTTTCGAATGATATAATTGAAAACGTCCTCGCGAGGTTAGCCCAAGAATTATTTTGTTTTGGCAATAACATCATAACTATTCGGCCGATTCTAACGAAATTTGAAACATTTATGTTGTTTTACATTCTCTTTCAAAATATATAATTGAAAAATCCTCTCAAGATTAGCCTGGAAATAATCTTGTTTGACAATAAAATCATAACTATTCGGCACATTATAACGAAATTCGAAAACCCTTATGTTGTTTGACCTTTTCTTTCGAAAAATGAAATTGCCACAGGCCTCCAAAGGTTAACCTGGGAATTATTTTGTTTTGGCAAATACAGAATTACTATTCTGCCGATTCTAACTAAATTTGAAAGCCTTGTTTGTTTTTTACATTGTTTATCGAATGCTAGAACTTCCAAGGTCCTCCCTAGGTAGTAGTCAACTATTGAAAGTTTCGGACGCCGTAAGGCCATAAATCAGAATAATTGAGAGCAAGCAACTTTTTGTCAGCAGACCCATTTATTTTGTCCACCTTGATTCTATTTTCCAACGGAATTAGGCAAACCTTATCAATAATTCAATCGAATATTAGTGCAGTTTTTTGGGGGTGTAACAAAGATCAAATAAAGCTATGAAGCATGTATTTTGATTAAATCTTGGATAAAAACAAATAGATATCGTACTGCCTTTGTCCAGACAACCCCTAGATAGCTTACAGCCAACTAGATAGCTTATGAGGCGTCGTTATTTTGCCTGTCATCAATATTACCATAATCATAATACTTCAATTTTATGTTTCCAATGGCTGAGAGAATCTCGACCTAATTTCTTTCCTATCATGTCCATTTTTTTTCCAGCTTTGATAAAGTTTTGACATTCATCTCTCTATCTTTGTCGTAGAATAGGCTCTTGACGATATACCATATATAACTATTCGTTGAGAGAATTATTCTAATATTTCGAGTGCGTGGTAATCTGATTGACCGAGATTATTTATCTTCAATATGCTTAAGAAGTGAAACTGAGTTCAAGGATAATAATATGGCTATCGTTAATAAAATAGAGTTATATTAATTAAACTATCAACAACACACAAAAAGAAAATGTTTACATAAACGGAGAATGGAAAGGGTCGTGGGAATATCTGACTAATCCGAGGATTAAGATTTGGAGAGATTTAAAAAGGTAAACAAATAAAAATTAAGGGGGGGGGGTTTGCTAAGCCATTTAACGCACAGGGTAGCGTTGACAAAAGGTTAGATGATTAAAGGTAATGCTCAGCTTACGTAATTACAAAGTTGTTGTGCAGAGGAAGACGATGCGAAGGAATCTTCGGTCCACTGGCAATTTCCAGCAGAAAGGTTCTTCGGGTGGTTGTCCTTAGTGAAAAGAAAGGACTGGGCGAAGTGGGGCTCGGAGGTACGAGCGATCTTTGTGACAGCAAATCGGGGATGTTCTAGATCAACAATGGAGGTTATTGTTGAAACCAAGCGTTCTCCTGAAGAACGTTAAAAAGGGAGGATTTAAATTATCCAGACGTTATGTCTTGGGAATGAGAACCGTTTCTTGACGAACGGGCTTGAAGGACAATGGCTGTTCTAACGTTGTTCTCTTTCTGAACAACAGGGGGGGATGAGAACCGTCTCTTGTCAACGGGCTCAAAGAACAATGGCTGTTCTAACGTTGTTCTCTTTCTGAACAACAGGGGGGCCTTGTGGACTTGGCGCCTCGAAGGCACGAACCTTGGCACTCAAAGGATATTGTCCTCTTCTGGACAATACGGGATTTCTCGAGGTAAAGAGTTCCTATGGTGCTCAAGGGAGACTGGATCGGCGTGATGCCTCGCGAGGATAATCTGGATCTGATCTGCTTCAATCGGGAAAGCTATGATATAAATAGTCGAAGCCATTCCCTTGGCGTAGTGGAAAATTAAGTCAGAGGCTTCGGGGGAATGCTCCGGTCACGCCTGGGAAAATACCTTATCTGCCCATAAGCCTGACTCAATCTGGCGAGATCGACGTATAGAGGCGAAACGGGGGAATGAACCTCCTTGATTAAATATTAACTAAGGTAGGGATAACGCGTCTGCTTTCTCTCGCAGATGCACGTGGGTAGCAATGTGTTTCTAAACATGTGATAGCGGCTAAATTTAAGCGGCCTCAGACCGTTTATCACAATCTTATTATTAGTCTTCTTCTCCCCCTCGTATTTTATCGGATGGAATCGAATCTGTGATCTTCAGTCGCATTGACTCCAAATTTATAGGTGAATCCTCACAAAATTTAGTCTGTAGACTAAAATGTCCCAAGGTGGAAAACATCGTTTTATTGGTAAAAAGTGAATTTTCCAAGAGTTTGGCCAGGTGTCCAAAAGAGTGATTTGATTTAGGATGGTCACAACACTTCTCTACTTCGTTTGACAGGTGTTTTCTTTGGCAGAGTGAAACCAAATATAATTGGTTGAAAGTTTCTTAGTTATATTAAGGGAATGATGATGTCCAAACAATAAGGCACTGGTTTCTTTTTTATCCTTGTAGCTTGGTTAAATAAAATGAGTAAGTGTATAATTTGGGATCGGTATGGACGCGTTAAGCAAGTGCTAAAGGCCAATTAATCTTAGTGCTGAACTTACTGCTGTTGCACAACTTTCGTTATTCTTGTCTATCTGTAGTGTAGTTATCAATGTATACGAGACCAAATCGACAGTTTTTCTCAAGAAAAAGAACCAATATTTGAAAAGTTAAGAAATAATATCCAAACACAAAGGTCTGTGTTCTCAAGATTGAATTTCTGTCCCATTTTAGGCCAATATTTTCGTAAATAAGAGGGGAAATGCTTCTTTACCACCTTAGGTCCTCGAGATTTAGGGAGCGCGTTTTCCAATCTTTACTTACCGCCTGTAACCTATGCATCTATCTATTTAGTCGCCAGTCTATCTTTTGGTTCGCCTTGGCTTCGCTTTCAGCCTGTATTGCCTTCACCTTGGCTTCGCTTTCGGCCCTCTGCCTCTTGCTCTATTTGCTTGTGAGGCCGACTCAATGCGAGAAGCAATCATTCGCTGGAAAACAAGGGATCGAGGGGGAAATGACGAGGCGAGACATGGGATACTAATTATACGTGAAAACCTAACGATGGATGATCTTTTTAAAATTAATAAGGAAAGATCCGTAAATAAAGGGCTGAAGTTAGAGAAAGGAAAAAAAATATGTAGATGAGATATAGCTGCAAATCATCCTCTACAAGGATTGGGGTGAGATGGTGTCCCATTCTTCCATATATAAAATACAAAATGGTAGCCCATGCTACCAACAGCTTAACCCCTAATGCCTTACGGAGGACAAAAAATATAGAACTCTGTTAGACCCCACAAAAGCACAGGACAACTTAAATGCAGGACGAAGGGATTGATTTAAGAGAAGATTTCACGAGGACTAAGCGAATGGGAAAGATTCAAAGCGCTATTCGAAAGACTACAGAATAATAGATGAGGAGGAGTGGAAATAGGCAAAATTAAAGAAAGAGCAGATAGAGTACAGGTGAAAAACAGGCAAAACTGTAGAGATATAAGATGGTGTATCAGTGGGAAATAGCCAAAATTCATATCTTTGGATCATTTCAAAGATAAGAAGATGCAATTGACCATCACAAAAGCGCTAACTGAGATTAATTCATTTTTTACAATGGTCGAGTAACTTCGAGCTCCTTCATACCGTTATGTCATGGGAGAAGATGAAGAAAGACAAAAATATATTATAAAAAGCAACTTGCCTCTGTATTCGCCTTTGCAATGTCGCTTTATTAATTCTTCTCTTCTGAAAATACGAATATTTTTCACTTTTACACCTTGTATGAATTAGTTTTCCAAAAGTTGCTCATTGTAAAACAAGTGTACATTTACTCTTTGTAAGGAGAGTAAAGTAGAAAAACCAAAGGGAATAAAAAATAAATTCTCAGAGAAGACAAATAGAAAAGAAAATGCCACTCTCTGATAATGGTTTGAAAGTGGATGAAATCCAAATAATTAATACTTAAAAGTGAAAATCGATGGGCCCTTCCTTATTGGTTGCATTAGGGTAGGTTAGCTGTAGAGGAGACAATGAAAAAATCTCTATAAAAATACCCTCTTTAGAACGACATTAATATTTACCGCTTTGAAATTTCTGTGCTTTCCTTACCGTCCCAGGTTGACCCATTGGGCAAACATGTTCAGGTTCATAATCGGTGATAAACATGTTGTCGCCGAAGTCATGCCTTTCCTGATCCAAGTTTATGTTCATTTTGTTTACATTTTCTAGGAGAGATTTTTCCATTGTTTGACTGCGCAAATGGCGAGTACACGAATCGTGCCACCTTCTACGTAATTCATAATTTGGTTGTTATTATTAAGATGTTTCGAAATTTCTGCTTCTTTTAACCCTCTCACTTTATTAAGCTGAGTGTTGATGTTCAACTTCCCTTTAAAATGAAACACATGTAGAGCTGTAAAAGCCGTTTTGATTGGGAAGTGTAAGCAGCAATGTTCCGTATATTTTTGTAACTTAGGCATATATTTGCATCCCATGGTCAAATGGCCCCGTAGTTTTATTTTACAATGGTTGGAAACTTGGTTTTCCATTATAATTTTATGGACGAGAAGAAGTAAATTAATGGATACTCCAGTTTTAGATGTTAAGTCTCAAAGAAGGAGGGACTTATATCTACGTTAAAAGCATTCTATCTATAATTATAATATTAAGGGTTATTTCATATGTATGTATCAAAGTGTAGGATGTTAAATAGGATTTTTATGGATTGATGGTAATATTAATTGAGTGATAAGAAGAATATGAGCATATGGGGGATTTTATAGGCTTCAAGGTCACGAGGAGGATTTGGATCATAAAATGATAAGAAAACTAAGTCATGGTTCTCGTTTAGTTAAGCAAATATATATTTGAGGAGAGGCATTTTAGCTTGAATTGTATTGACTATGAATTCCTCTATAATAATGATTGATTTGATGAGGCCTACTTATTGAGTGTTTGCAGAACAATTGACGTGGGATCAACAGTGGTGAGACAAGATAATATTATTGACTTGGCATTATTAAGCTGTATATAAAAACTCACAGGGCCCCAATTTTTTGAACCCCATGGAGACCTAAGATAGATTTACTAAATTTTAGGTAAATTTAAATGAAAATGATGTAAAAACTAACTTTGGCGTGAAAACCTGAATAAATGATGTCATATGCTATATCAGATCAGCTGGGAAGAGTAATTCAATGACATGAGTGTCTACATTTGGTCGGACAAATTTAGAAAGATGGGGGGAAATATCTAGACTTAATATAGCCCCACACCGACTATCCTGATTCTTAAAATTGCTAGACCTCTTTCATTAACAAATATAATTTTGATCTAAATAAGAGCATAAAAATTAAGTAGGAAATTGACCAATACTAAATAGATTGACAACATAAAGCTACGTAGGTGTTAGAAATCAATGACAGAAAATAGCAAAAGCAAATGAGTTGTTTTTTTCTGTTTTATCTTTTTTCTTGTAGAAAGATGTTGAAAAAGGATCATTTAAAGATAAAAGGTGAGGTTTATGAGTCGGAAAGTGAAATAACGAATGTATTAAATTCATATTTGGTTGGGTTTTAACTCTGAAAAATTTCGGTAATTTCTTCTTCGTATTTCCTGAGATGATATGACAAAGGAAAGATATTCATTTCACTAAAAAGAAAATGTTGTGGATAATTTTCTGAGGAATTTCAAACAGTTGTGAAAACATATAAAATATGTATGTATATCTACTAGGCTCCAGGCCTACGCCTCATGAAACCAGGTTTTAAACAAGTTCTCGACGCTGTGGACTAGACAAGAGAATTTGAAAGCTACTTAAAATTTGAAGACTCCGAAGTGATTCTAATGTCATGATAACACTCGAGATTGAGAGACTCTTTTCATTTGGGGCTCCCAAAGATTTATCCAATAAGCAAGTCATCAATAGGCCTAGACTCAAAAAGAATCTGAATTTATATGGACATGTTTATGTTGCATTGCTCTCCAGGATCACATGGCCTCTGCTCCCTCTGAATACTAGGGAGATTAAAGGACAAAGCATTTAATCCTACAACTGGAGCTGTAGGCCTCCGTTAACGCCATCACAACTAAGTATGGCCGCTGATTCTATGAGACTGTCCTGAGGGACTAGGTGGAAGTGGAGGGAGGCTGTTGCATGCTGTGGGAAGTTTATAGCACCAGCTGTGCTACAGATCCATGCAAGAGCTAGGAATTAGGATTTTTAATGCATCCGGATTGGTTGGTCGTCTCTTGTCCACTTTGAAACGACTGACCAATATTCAACTATTTATTTTTGCCCCAAAAAGGAGAATAAATCGAGTTAGTTTACAAATTAGGTCAAAATATTATTACATTTTTTTAAAGTAGCCCAAAGGTAGCATCATCAAATTATGACGCCAAGACGCAGTGATTTGTAGCCTAGTTCCCGAAAATTAGCCAAATCTGCAATCCTGTATATTGCTGCAGATCTATCTAAGAGCGATGGGGTCGGAGTGGCCCCCAATGCTCCGAATGTTAGTTGCATATGGTTCTCTATGCTATTCCTGATAATATGACCTGACACGGATTGAATGAGAATCAACAGGGTGTCATCTTCTGTTATCCCGTGAGGCTGGGATGATTAAGAAGCTTGAATTTGTGTCCACAGAGAATTTAAGTCTAGTTATGGAGTCTCAAACGGATGCGCTGGGGAGTTCGAACCCTGAAATACCCCATTGGAGTATTCGGTGGCGGGAACATCATATACACAAGGTTAGGACTTACATGGAGTAAATAATAAGTGACTTACCTCCCACGCTATTTGGTAGCTATCACCAACATTACCCCAAAGTAGTGTAAAAATGCAAACGGAAGAAGGTGTACCATTTCTACCTCTGTATGAATATCTCAACCATCACTTGAATCTCGAATACACTCCAATGAAAGTAATAAAATAATTTAATTATGATTAATTTTGTGAATTTAATTCATCATCGTATGTTTGAAATCTTGGCGTATATAACTTTCATTCCTTTTTTTAGTTGGCAGTGTGCAATTGAGGCAAGTTATACGTTCATAACCAACACGGTACAGCGATCAGGCTACTAACCTACCTGAACTTAATATATTTAAAAGGAAACATTTAATGTTTTAAAATCCTGTAGGTGGAGTACGGCAATTTGGCCATGGTGAGTTGGGTGTCGCCAAGTTGACCCAATCCTCGAAAGTTCACAATAAATGCTTTGTTTGATAGGCAAAATTGGACTATAATTTGTGAGGATTTTGGCAGCTCCCTTTAAGGCCTCGACACATTGCTCGGTCGATCAATCGAAGACTTCTTTCACTCTGTCAGAGCTCTTCTAACACATTATACAGTCTTGATGACAATATCTCGTTCTTTCGAGATCTAATGCATACAACCTTTCATTTTGAGTCATTACATTTGTGTTGATATTTGTCTTTCCGTCCAGGAAATGAGTTTGTAAATTCATTTTCTTGGAATATTTGAGGATTATCGACCTCGTATCCTAAAATTGAAGATAACATATCCCGGCCTTTTCTACGTGAAAACGATTTGGTTGTGTTTGTTCGTTTGTGTGATTTGTGCTTTTGTGTGAATTTTAAAGTAGCTTTGTAACAGACTGAATTTTTAATTACGGTGGAAACCGCGAGATGGGCGCTAAAAAAATTACCCAAGGACAAGTTACTCCATCTTTTCTCAAGCGAGTTGTTGTTGTTTCCTAATTTGTTATATTAAAAGATAAACAGTGAACTTATGTATTTTGTGGGTTAGGTGGTCATCGTTTTAATTAAGTTTATGCAGCACCACAGCCACTGTAATTTACATATGTACTGAAGAGGCTTAGATCTCTGCAGGACATCACTATTAACGTATCGCTGTCAAAATTTGATATTCACTCGTTACCTTTTGGCTGTGGACGGGCGAACACATATGTAGGTCTCCGACTGAGGATATGTTGTGGCTATGTGTGGTTTGATGTTTGAGTATGTTATTATTAGGTATTCAGTGTTTTTTAAAGTTTGTCTCGGTGTTAGCACTTTTGGTTGTCTGTATAGTTAATAAGTTGTTTATAGTATTAAAATGTGAGTAGTGACCTGACCTAAGTGTGGAGCAAGTGATGTTAATTTTTCTGGGGAAGAAAGATTGATCTTAATTTTATCTCCCTTTTCCGATATTATGGAGAGGGGTAAATTTCAACACTAATGAAGTTTCTTACGGTTATTCCAATTATGAATTTTGGGAGGGTGGAGAAATTAGTAGTTTTAAAGCTAGGTTAGGATATCTTATTAAAATAAAAAAACGAAAATTAATTTCAAAAGACTTTTAAAGATTTAAAGTAAATCTAGCAGTTTAATGATTAAATTTAGAAATTCAGTGAAAAATCTTATTATATATGTTTGTATTTTGTATTTTCTAACCAAAACAATTCTTCCAATAAAGATGTGGAGTCCGCAAATGCAAGTAATGCAACTTTATTAAACCAAAATTTGCAATCAACTTAAAACATTATTCTAGAAGAGATTTAGGGTCGTTAGGGTTTGGTACACGTCCCCGACCCGATCTTTTTGTAAACTCATAATTTATCCGAAGTAACAAATACATATTTGGAATCAGCGTAAAAAATGCACTACTGGTGAAATTTAGAAAAGGGACGGCAAACCTACACAAAATCTACCTTAAGTTTAGAACTAATTATCCCCTCCCCCCATTAAAATAAAATACATATTGTCTGAAGGAAGTAAGTGCAGTGTTGGATTTATTTGAAGGTAGTATAAGTTGCGGATGATATTTTGGGTGTGGCTGAACTCGATTTATCCAAATATTCAGTTCCGCCCCTTTACGAAAATCCACCTATTGGAATAATACCATTTGTTTTGAAGAATTTATTCCCCGCACCCTAGACATTTTTCTCCTTTCACTTCACATTTTCACAACATTTCATCATTTATCTAGATTTCACTATTTTTATATTGAATTACATATAAAGATCTTGATAATTTTTTAATGAGGCAATGTCTCCAAAGCTTCCTCGAAGTCACAGTAAATAGCATCTTCTACCTTCAAAATATGGTCATTGTAAAAAGGCTTCTGTTCCCTTTCGACAAACTTTACCACTTTTCAGCCCAGGTAAATAAATATATTACGATAATTCAGCAATCCTTTATGTCAAGATTATTGTTATAAATTCAAACTTTTTTAGAACAATGTAGGACCTTACTCGGATAAATTATAAAATTGATGTGGGATTGAAGTTTGAAAGATTTATTTTAGAAAATAAACTATTAGGACGGGGTAGGCTCCAATCAAGTAAAGAGTGGACCAAACACTGAGACTGGTTGAACCAAAACACACCTCCAGCCTATACTTTATATCACTCAAAGGCTGCTCGTGATCTAGAATACTAGAGTGGAGTGGGATTGACCAGTATCAGCCAATTGACCCGGGTGGTCTGTTGTTTTTAAGAGAGCAGATTCAGTCTTCTCACTAGAACTGACACCAGACTGAAGGAACTCATCAATAATGGAGGAGAAAATGTGCTTAAGAGCCTGGGCTGACACAGGTCTTTCAAGGAGGCTAGAGAAAACTGAGACTTAAGCAGTAGTTAACCTCTTCGATTCGGTTCAGGCCGAGTTTATTTAGAATTTGGCACACAACCGCGTGTTTGAAATCGGATAGATACCATACGAGATGTGATTGGGATGGTGAAGAATTCTTGGTGGAACTGATGATAGAGACCTGAAGTGAACGACTCAAGAGGGGATCGGGTCTTCTTTTGTGGAAGGTTACTTCTTCAGAAGGTACTAGGTTGAGAGAAAGAGAAGTTGAGGCTGTTAAGGGGAAGTATCATATGGTGAGGTTCATGGGCGGAAGAAACATCAGATCAAATATGAACAATCTTTTCGGAGAATTAAGAAAGTTTGACATGGGTGTTTGGGGAGAGAGCATATGGCATGAAGTGGAAAAGGAGATACATAATAAGCTAAATAATGCTTGTGTGTTGATTTTAATATAGCAGTTAATACGATGCCTAACGGCGCTGTAGGAATAACTGAGAAGTGTGGAGGTGAGCAAGGCAGTCGCCGTCTCGGTATCACTACACGAGCAGTCATAAAAAGTATCTTTCAGGATCATCTGTGCCGCTTGTCTTTGCGAATAGCATCGAGGAACCGATGGGTTTGCCACCAATGAGATGAGGGTTACAGAAGGTGTGCAAAACTGTATGGCAGGAGAAGATGATCCGGATAAAAGCGCAAAGGAATTGATGAAGGCCATTTGTAAGAGATGAAGGATGGAGATAAAGCCTAGCGTCATTTGTTCATGCTCGATAATGGAAAACCGATGATAACTAGACGGCCTTGTAAGGGGTAAGAGAAGGTTGGTTTCGAATGAAAAAGGGAAACGGAACTGAATAAAGAGGCGGCTTGAATTGAGTAAGTGAAGGTTGTTGGCAACTGGAAAATAGAAACAATTGATGTTTTGTACGAAATGTCCGGTGAGCAGTCACATATAGCGAGGAAATAAGGTGGAAAGAAGAAGGACAAAATCAAGTCTGTTTTCCCTTGTTGGAGTAGACACAAACAAGATTTGAGGGGGTATAAGGATCGAATATGTCCACTACACATCAGAGATATGAGTGGGTAGGGTGAGGAAGGTTAAAGTGTTTGATGATAACTAAGGTAGAAATATTCACTGATTGGAAGAGAAATCAAAAGCCTTTAAATCTTCCAGTTGAGAATATTATTTTAATTAGGTTGTGTTGCAATGCAAATATTACATGTTTTAAAATATTATATTTAAAAGCAGTTTTAACTGTTACAAACCATATTAAATATTGGATTAAAGATGAAAATTGAAAACGTGTCCATTTAAAGCATTATGACATGCGTAAATAAATAGGTAGCATGTATTGTTATGGTTAGCATTGAAGGGTCGACAAGAAAATATTGGGGTCTTTTAAAATATTTCATATTTTTTTAGCCTAGAATAAATGTAACTCAGAATAAAAGAATGCCGTTTCTTATCTTATTTTCTGATCTATTGATATAATATATCATTCGTTTAAACTAAATTAGCGAGAAAAAGATAAACTAAATAATATATTTTACTTTATATGACGATTCTGGATGTTATCGCAAATTCAGATGACCTTCTTGATATCGTCGGCATTTTATCACAATAAAATAATTATGTCTGATTATTTCTTGCAATAAGTTTTATTTAACTTTTGCCAACCCATCAATTGTATGCAAATTCGCGCTTATAAGAACTCATTCCCTTTGGACCAACCTGTCACTGTAATCTGCTAAATGAGGTCAACAGGTAAGCTTTACCGGGGTACTTGCGGCTAGCCGAACAAAGTTTTCGCGTGTTGTTCTTTGTAGCTACAGACTTGTTCTAAAGTAAATGGAATCATTCATATAATTTAATTAGACATTTGTGATAAATAAACTCAGTAAATATATTATATTACTATTTTTAATTCTGTTAGTACTTAGTTTGACATCCTTTGCCTTTAATTACAGCCAACTCTTTGGGGTATTGATTTCACCAAGCTTACACAAAATTCTGACTATAGTTTTATACTCAACTTTTAATTTTCCATGCAATTCTGTACTATTTCTACTTATGATACTTCGTATTACTTTTCCAAGTGCTTCCCACAAGTGTTTTATTGGAGTTAGGTCTGGGCTTCTTGGTGGCCACTCCATAGGGGTGGTCCCCATTACACCAAAAGTATTCTTAGTCTAGTTAGATGTAAGGCATTGGGTATTGTACTGCTGAAATATAACTTTATTTCTTAGTGTTTTCGATGCAATTCTGGATGGACGGCTCTAAAGCCTTTGAAAACCTGGTAGTATATGTTGTGGAGTTTATTCTCTCGCATGAAAACAGTTTCCTTTGGCCTGATATGGACATGCAACACCATACCATGCTAGAACCACATCCGACCTTCAGATGTGGTACCACACAAGCAGGGTCAAATGCCCCTTCAACTTTTCGCCTCTAAAAGGTAGCCCAAAAAGTGCTGAAGATATGCAAATTTGTTACAAAAAGGAGAAAATTTGAAATCATTTTCTTCCAAAATATATTTAAATGGAATTACATAAATAACATGCAAAACAACAATATAATAGTTTTTCTTACGTACTAGATCATTAAACTCAGCTGTCCAGACACTTTAAAACATTGTTTATGGGTAAAGTTTTTGTGATTTTTAGCCGGTAAAAGACCTTTATTTTCTCTTTGTCTCAATTCTCGATGGCTTCGTTCTCGCCTTGCAGCTTCGAGTCCCTTATATTTAAGTCTCCTTCAAACTATTCTGGGTGAATATTTGAACTTGAATCTTCATTGAACTTCCAAGTTCAGAAGTTTTTTTCCATTCTGCAGTCAAGCACTAATGATTGATCTGTCTTTAATATTTGGAAAACGTTCTGTGGGACTTCTCTTCCTGGATAAAAAACTGTTTGACCTTTGCTATCCTTTTATTGTGTTATTTTTTTCGCAATTTCTACTTCTAATAATCTCCGGCTATGGAGAAGTAGGATTTGTGCTGTCGGTGCTCCTGTAATTTCCTTAATTTTAGTCATATTATTTATTTAGAACGATATTGAATACAGAAAAATATTATAAATTGAGGCTGAAATATCAAAAATATCGGTTAAATTCTGATTTCAGGACATACCATTTTATTAATTACACACGATTTAGTAAAATACTAAGAATTCAATCATATTAGTCAAATGCACATTATTACAATACATATTCATGAATAATATGATAAATGCTAAAACATGAATATGAGAGGTAATTATATTTTGGGGGAAAGTTGAATGTACTACGAAGTCATTACATTAGTCAAGTCTTCTTTCCTGAAATTCGTTACCCCGTTGGAAATTTAATGATGTTTCTCTTGAGGAAATAATAAGCTATTAGGAGTTATTATCCCTTTATTAAAAGGCATCTTTTAATATATCCGAATATTAAATTTCAGTGAAAATCAACATAATCTTGAATTCTGGAGGCCCGACTTCACTGATTTATTGGCTTCGTATTAATAAAATAAAAAGAATTTGGGATCCCGGTGTTGTGGCTTCATTAAAGTTGAAATAGTTAGTCTCTATCATTTTCTTATTCTCTTTCTCTCTTTTTCTCTGCTTCTCTCATTCATTAAGAGAAGGAGCCAACGTCCTTCAATTCGGCCTCAGTGCGCTGTCAGTTACCTCGGCTGGAATTTGGAGGATTTTATGAACCCATGGCTTTAATGCCTTCAGAGGGTTATTCAGCTCTGTATGAAACTTCCAAACATTTCAACTTATTACCTTCACTAAACTTTGCGTAATGAGGCCTCGTTTCTATTGCCTTTCAAAGTTGGCAAAACTAAATAATTCCCAAATCTCTGCACCGAGAAACAATTGGTGGCCTTAAAAAGCTTCAATAAAATCTTTATTAAACCAAAAATTACTTATTCCATTTCATCAACCTAAAATACAAGGGGGCACTCGTAGAAGAGGGTTTATGGTACATCCACCTTAATTTCCCCTGAAAACAATGAGAAACTGTCTTGGGTCTTTAAAGATTCTAAAAATGTTTCTCTCGCTCCTCTTTCTAAATTCCGTCATCTTAAACCATGGATATCTTTAAAGATCATAACCCATCTATGTCTATTTCCCATTTCTTCTCCTCTTCCCCCCATCCAGTGACCGTAATTTCGTCGTTTACTAAAGCTTCTTTGACATCCTTTACAAGTGGGTAATTTTCCTCCTCCAATGAGAAAATTTATGGAGATTCTCTTAGGGGAGGTCATCGGCTGCAGGCTCCCTCGTATTTTCGTCTAGTAAACACATCCAGAACTCAGAGCTGATCCTTTTGGATCTCCAACTCGCAAGATATTGGTAAAAACAGCGAAGGATTATAATAACTCGTAGAGGATTTTTCAAGTGATGAGTATCGACTGAGTGAAATTTCTGAGGAAGTGGGGCTCCACTGCAACAAACCTACTCATTATTCACCCAATTTTTCAAATGAATCACGAGAGGATCAGGCTAATAGCCCCTATTTCTAATATATCTGAATATAAAGCAGCTTTCCAATTTCTCCCAAAGTGTTAACCTTTTTTTAAGGATTCACAACCAAAATTTTATCCACCTTCAATTTCATCCCCCATTTTTATATTTAGAGCTCACTTATGTAAATATGATATGGAAATCCGGAATTTATTTAATCCTCCTAAGCCATAGTTACTTGAACATATTGATTTTAGAAAGTAAGAAAACCAGCTGCAACATATGTATTCTAAGACCTACCCCCCTTCTGCCTTTCCCTCCCATTTTTCTAGAGCTGAAATAGAATAATATCCAACGCTCTTTTATTTTAGCGTTCTTTAATTCCGAGATGGGAGGTTCTGAAATTATTGCTCGTTAAATTGAAAATCACTTTTCTTTAATGTGTTTACAACGACTGGAAAGTGCACAAGGTTGTTTCACCATTAAATTTCTGATATGGGATGACCTTTAAATGGTTATGACCCCCAAAATCGGGTTGGCATCTGGTTGAGGTCACATTGCCCAGGTATAACAAATAACAAAATTCAGAACGCAAGAATCGAGAACCAGCCATATTGGGATTGCGCATCACAGCGATTTTACTAGCGCATTTTTGTCTCAAGGAAATACCACTTGACACGATGACAAAGTCTTTGGCACTCTCTAGTAAAGTTAACAGCGATTAGTGCAAAAAGAAAGGGAATTGTATAAGCAGCACAAATAAGTACACAAAAATGAGAGTAGCCACTGTTAAAATGAAAGAACATAAAAAACTATACAATTAAATGGAGACAACAGCATTAGATGTTTGTCGAGCTTCCATTCAATGACAAAGGAATTCATTCGAACAAAAGAAAGAGTATTTAAATTCACTTGAAAAAAGTTCGCCCGATAATAAAAAGAGACGCTTTCCAAAGTAGTAAATTACCATTTCCCACAGTACTAGTACACTATGAGGAACTGGTAGAGACCCTCTTGCCCATAACCAGGAAGGTTACATTGTTATCACTTGCAACACCCAAACCCTACGATCAGGCCAAATTTTATTTTATGTAACCTTATTATTTGCCAGGTAAATATTGGTCTAAAAGTTTTGTCACCTCCATTAAAGATTGTTTTAATTGTCTATTTCAGATGTTTGATATAATTGTATTGTTCCTCTATTGTTCTTTTTAATTTTCGGTAGGGGGTGTCAAGACTTTTGGACTACCCTGTAGGTTTCCAGTCTATTCTTGAACATGTTTACTAAAATGCTAGGTACTAGTGTAGCAGGGGAGCGATTCCAAGCGTTTATCATCTTAAATGAAAGGAAATTTCTTGCTATGTATTTCTGTATTGACCTTTGTATGAAACAAAGCCATTATTTCTAGTAACTCTTCGTTATTCGAGCTAAGCAGGGTTGTAAATAATGTTATCCAAACTGTTTACAATTAGAAAAACCTGGATCAGTTCTACTCGCAATCTAGGAGTTTTTAGTGATGGTGAACCTGTCTTTTATTTTATCCCAGTTTAATTTATGGCGGACTTCTGGACTCATCTTAATGACTATATGCCGGACTCTCTCTACTCTTTTTCTGTCCTTCACAAGAAATGGGGACCATAACTGAAGTGTCTACTCTAGATGCGGACGGATATGCGATTTATTTAAGGGCAAAATTATGTCTTTGGATTTGAATTCAAAGTTACGCAAAATGAAACCTTAAACTTCATTTGCCTTTTTTACAAGCAGTTAGACACTGTTCGTTGACTTGAAGTCATTGGTAACAATGACTCCAAGGTCATTGTCCTCGGACATCACTTCATACTCCTCCTGGCATTGTATAAATAAAATTAATATTTCTCGATCCAATATGCATAACATTGCACTTATCGACTTTAAACTTCATTTATACTTTCTCTCACACTCAGTCTAGGAGATTCGTCACTCCCCCGTTCTCTCGCAGTGGAGTCACGAGGCGATTACCGCAAAGACATCCGGCCCCGGCACCGTCGGGTCAAGCGCGTAACCGCAGCGCCGCGCCACACGTCACTATGAAAGACCGAAAGGTTGTAAAATGCAACATCTCCCCCGGGACAGTGACATTCAATTTAGCGTCAAGTAAGAAATTGGAGACGTGTTTCTCCCAAGCTCGTATTCTAACGAGGAGCCGATGTAAGACTTGGTGAGAAAACCGTTTGGGATAAGAACCCCCCTGGGCCCATCCTCAAGCCCCCTCCCCCTCTTACCACTACCCCAGTGGGGTAAAGAGGTATAAATAAGAAACACTGAGGAAAATCGGGGTAGAATACGTCAGTCTCCAGGTGACGAAGTCCCCGGATTAAGATCGGGCTACCGAGACTGGATTGGTAGAATACGTCAGTCACCAGGTGACGAAGTCCTCGGATTAAGACCCCGGGCTACCCAGACTGGATTGGTAGAATATGTCAGTCTCCAGGTGACGAAGTCCCCAGATTAAGATCGGGCTACCGAGACTAGGCAGGTAGATTACTTGGTTCTCCAGACCAAGAAGTACCCTGCAAGAGAGGCAGGGCTACCTACCTTAAGGGTCTAAGAAGCAGCTCATCCTCGAGTTAGTCCCTGGTTATCAAACTGAACGCTAAGTTAACTTTGTTAAGTTCAACTTACTCTCATCAGAGAGATTCCTCATATCTTGGTGCATCTTAAACACCCGGGGTATTCCTCGTCCCTGAGGAATTAAAAAAAGAATAAGGAAAAGGCTCCCCCTCGAGCCTGTTATTCGGTGGCCACACCAAACTCATAAGTCAACTTGGTTGAGGAAGCAAGTTTAACTTATTCTCGTCAGAGAAATCCCCCTTCTCTATCCTCGCCCTTGAGGAAGACTGGAACTAAGAAGAAGCTCATCCTCGAGCTAGTCCATGGTTACCAAACCGACCTTTAAGTTAACTTTTTCAAGTTTAACTTATTCTCGTCAGAGAAACCCCCCTCCTCGATCCTTGCCCTTGAAGAAGACCCTTCCCGAGTTCCGTCCTCGCCCATGAGGAATTAATTAACGAAGGAGAAAAGTTCCCCCTCGAGCTCGTTACTCGGTGGTCACACCGAACTCTAAGTTAACTTGGTTTAAGAACCAAGGTCGACTCACTCTCGCCAGAGAGACCACGCCTACCTTGGTGCCTCCTAAAGCACCGTGAGTGTTCTCCTCCTTGAAGAACCCCCCCTGAATACCGTGTAAACCCCCATCTGCTACCCTCGCCAAAAGTACCTCGTGATCCCGCCCACCTACACCTGGCCGGTCGGCACGCGTCGTGGAGGCAATAACATTCCCCAGGTATTTAAACTCCAGTAGATTCCATAAGCCTAAATTTTATATATTGAAGTGTGTAGTGAAATTAACCAATTTTTGAGGGGCAAGCTAATTATAATAATTATTGTGTATTTTAATATTCGGAGGATTTCTGTGGTTAATGGTTAATTTTTTGGTATTAAATTGTTAAAGTTCAAATATAAATTTATTTTGGGAATTATTGTGCGTTTCTCTATATCCTTACGTGTTTGAGACGGCTCTCTTCTTTAAGATATCAATATTAGCACTCTTAGCACTCTCAGAACAAAGCCTACTTCATCAAAGAAGTATATCACGACCACAAAGAATACCACTACAACAGCGGTTTGTGTGTAGAAAGATGAAAAAGGGGCATTCTCTTACATAAAAGTGGTGTCTGGTGTGGAGTGATCAAAAAAGGGGGGGCATTCCACAACACTCAGCTAAGAACATTTGGAATCATTTTGCATATTAATTCGCTCTTCCTCAGTAAGGGCACATCCTAAAAGCTTAGCGTCGTCCCCAAACGTGCAAATCATAGTAACATTCTGAGAAAAGGCGTTATTCAATGGAACCAACAATTCACAGACTGAGATAAAATGGACAACGAAGAGGCTGCACAATACGTGGCCAAAACAAGAAGCGTCTCTTACATGAAGTGAGGTGGATAGAAAGAAAAGCAGCGGGGTGAGTGTGGTGATCCATAGTAATCGAGTTGTGAGAGAGGAAAATGGTGCGGAATAAAGTTTAGAGGGGCTAGGAAAAGTTAAAGGTTGGTGGCCAGACACCGATGCCTCGTGTTTTTACCTGCAGAGAAGCGCCGGGTCAAGGCGTCGCTTTTTTTCAAAAGAAGTAAAGTCCCTTGTACCCATTTAGAGCCATGAAATGACCCATATGACCATGGGCCATATGGTCATTCACCCTGAAGATTTTAAATCTTCAGCCCTTTACCATTGATGGGAAATGATCAAAGTAACAACCATTTTGCATCTTATCCTAAAACGCCGCAGGTCATTGGAGGGACTTTCCCTCTTGTTGTATGTGTAAGCAGAGTGGTAATGGACTGGGGCGGGAGAGGGGCAGGTGGACAGGATGAGGCGCGTGTAAAGTAAATGTGACATTCATGACGCTGTTATCTTAATTGAAGATGGGTTCTGGTTGTGGGTTATCAATGGCCCCTGGGTATCTCAACGCCAACGCAGTGTGTTGTCTGGCGGATATCTGGGTGTAGGTGGGGTCTCTTGCAAGTTACCCCAACTAGTCTGAGCAGAAGTGGTTGTATAGTTTCTACCACAATTCAGAAATGGTCGGCGCGTCGTTATACCCACTTTTATTTGATATAAATATGAAGATGCTTGGCTTGTTATGCCTCGCAAATCTACATTTCTGGCGTTATAAAATGAAAATATGCCGTCATTTACCTCTTATTTTTTCGTTTAGTTTCATTTATCTCGTTTTGCTTTGCCATCTATTTGCTATTCGACTTTGGTCATTTTATTCTTTTAGATTTCGTTCGTTTTATTATTCCGAAACTTGGTTAAAATATTAGACTGAACGAAATCGAAATTTGACAAAAATTTCCGAAGTCGAGTGACAAATAAATGGCAAAGCAAAACGAAATAAACAAAAAATAAGGCTGCAAAGAGAGAGTTTGTTTATTTTATAATGGATTTAAAAGATCAAATTGTGTGTAACCGAACAAATAGAGTTCGTTTACAAAACGCTTATATTTTCGGAAAATTCATTCTCTTTCATTACAATTTTTTAAATTAAGGGTAGGTTTGCATAGTTTCGTTCGAATGGGTAAGGTTTGGTTTGGTTAGGTGAAATTTGGTTTGGTTTGGTTTGGTATAGTTTAGTTCGGTTTTGTTATCTTTGTTTTTCTTAGTCTAGGTCCGTTTAGGTTAGTTCATATTAGGTTAGGTTAATTTAGGTTAGGTTTGGTGTGGTCAGGTTTCGTTTAGTTAGAAGTTTGCTTTCTTTTGGTAGGTTTCTTTTAGTTAGGTTATATTTTGGTATTTTTTTTAGATTTAGATACGTTAGGTTTATTTTGGTTAAGTTAGCTTTGGATATGTTAGGTTAGGATTAGTTAGGTAATGTTAGATTTTATTTGGCCTGGTTAATTAGGTATGGTTTGGTTAGGTTAGGTTTAGTTAGGTTAGGTTAGGCTTGTTTAGTTTGGTTATGTTATGTTTAGTTTGATATTAATTGGTTAGGTTAGGTGTTCTTGGTTGGGTATCATGCATAGTTGGGGTACTTATTTACCTTGGTTTGGGTAGGTAGGTTGTGGTTGAAGCTTCCAATTTACCTAAGTTCCCGACCTGGATTAGGTTGTCGCATTACTGATTAGCAAAGACTTGAAGTTTTCGAAGCAGTGAATTAAGGTTTACAAGAAATATTAATAATTAAAAATTAGGCCAAACAACCAGGCAAAAGATGTGACGTCATGAAGGGGGGAAAACTTTATCTTATACATTAGACAGAACCCATTTAGAACCTAAGCTACCGTTCTGGTGTCCCTACCTTTGAAGTGACATTGGTCTCTTGGAAAGATGGGAAACCCGATCCACTAACCGGTTTAGAATCGAACCCATCAGGAAGACTTTTCTCTTTTTCTCTCTTTTATCCCGAGAATGTGTTTTTGATTATTAATTGCAGGGGCATTTCCCCCCCTTGAATCAGAATAGGACTAGAGACCACCATTGAAAGATTAAGTAGCGGTGTTTTCGAACTTTTCTGGGAGATAACTAATAAATAAAAATTGTTCTCTTATTTTGCTCGGTAGTGTATATATAAAAGTAAGACTCCCGATTAGCCTGCACACAAATAGGAAAGTATAAAGAGGAATAAAGGTAAGATTACGAGAAAATGTACGTTTGTCTTAGTAAACACAGGGTGGTGTAAGAAAGAGATTAAAATCTTCCCAATACAATTGTTTTCAAAAGTCGAGGATTATGGCGTAGAGAATGCAAATGAATAAAAATCAAATTGAAAAGACGGAAAGTGCGAGAGAATAAGAATTAAGTACATTGTGGGCAAATCAATATCACGAGGACAAGCAGACGCTAGTTTGTTTACACAGCGTCAACAGTTACGTTCCATATGGTCCGATACTTTTTCCCCCCCTATCCTCCCCTTTGCCCCGCTATCCCCAAAATCCTCGACATCACTCGCAAAGAAGGATTACCATCAGCAAATTTCATAGTCCGTTAATATAAACAGAAGAGGGTATTATAGCCTTGAGAATAAAATTCAATTAACAGACTCACTGTTCCCTCCGATTGTTTATGTCCATTTTCGCCAAATAGATGAAATTTCACTTTCCCCGATGTAGAGCAGAAGGGCGTATGGTCACAACGTTGAAAAGTGATGCCCTAGGAGAGAGGCTTAAAGATGGGCCCTCATCTCCCCTCCCCTCCTCCAGGGGATAATCGACGTATATATAGTTCGATAGAGAGAAATGAAGGAGAAGAAGACGAGTCCCGGAGGCAAACCGGGAATCAAGAAGTAAGTGGAACCGAGCGGAATTTTCTTCCCGAGGCTGTTCCTTTGGTCACATCGAAGAGTAGACCAGCAGTATCGAGAATCACTTTCATACCAATCTCGTTCAGAGAAACCCCCTGTGTCAGTTTTCCCAATATAAACAGATATATCCCTCACCATTGAGGAATACCAATGTGAAGTTCTACTCAAGAAAATATTCACCTCTTGGTCAAGTCTCATCATCGAGAAGCCCGCAAGTGTAACCCAAGGATTGTAATAATCGTAGATCCACAATCCCTTGGCTTATATCTTCAAGTCAAGAAGCATCGCCACACGCTCCTCACTTACCTCGGAGTAAGCATCAGCTGTTATTCCCTAATAGCCTCAACCAGCGTTGCCTTAGCCCAGAAGCCCAGAGAGACGGTCAGCTGTTTTTCGAGTCAGTCTCACGTACGCGAGAAGGTTCCGTACAACTCGTCTCGAATCATCGCGTCAAAGAGGTTCGAGTTTAAGGTCATCCAACGCAAGACTCCCTCTTAGGTGAAGGTAAAAGGAATCCAAAACTTATTCCTGTTCCGTTAGTTACCATTCCGTACTAAATTAATTTTTGCGGCACCCATCGCGTAGTTCTCATTGGTAGTATTAATTTTTATTTAGATCATCTTATTATAGCCTTAGTATATTTAAAGTTTTAATATTTCATTTTTTTATGCAATGAAAAGTATATCTTTGTCTGAGTTGTTTAATTAAATTCTCGAAACGCTGCAAATGGCAATAGATATATAATATTACGAATCCTTCCTGGTTAAAGAATAAATAAAAAAAGTAAAGCACTCTGAAAGAAAAGTGGAACGGATTTACTCATGTACGAAGCAAACGTACATAGGTACTCAGCCGTATACCACGACATACATAAAAAGTACCTAAATGTCTTATATAAAAAAGAGAAATACAAACAACCATAAGTATATTTGTAGTACATTAAACAATAACATATATAAAGAGAAGATAAAATAAAGGATAATTAATATTTAAATGTATTTATTTATGAATTTCTTAAGTAAGTAATTTAATTTCTACTAATTTCCAACTTTAGTGTTTATCTTTAGATTTACTTTTAAATTGTACATTTATAAAGAATGTTTGACTCTGATTTTAAGAAATTGCGTAAAGTTGTTTCGACCTCTTCTCTTATTGCCATCTTCATTCTCTTCAGGTGATTCATTAAACTGCTAAAAAAGATGCTAATGTTCTGTGGCTAAAGTCGGGTGAGCATTGAGGCTGACTCATTAGTTCGCATTGTTAAGCTTTTGTTTGCTATCTCCTTGCGAGATGAAGTCGCGCGGACACTCTAAGAGAAGATGGATAAGATAAGGGGAAGAAAAGGGTAAAATTAGTGTCGCAAATAGCTCACCCTTTTAAGGGTAAATGAGATCGCGAGTTACCCTTTTCCAAAATGGGGAAATTAGACTATACTTTTCCATTTTTTCCTAAGGTGAAGTTTTAACCCATATTTACCCCTTTCATTTGCCTTTTTTAAGTCATTCGGTTTGCCCAGCATAAAGGCAAACTAAAAGGCTGAAATACCATCGCCAACTAAAAGGAAACAACCAAAATATACAAATTTTCTACCAAATTTATTACAAAATATTCAAAATGACGAAATACAAAGAAAAATCTAATTATTTGTAGCAAGAAAAATAAATGATTGACGAAGCTATGGAAAATAAATCAACCAGATAAAAAATCATTTCAAAACAAAGAATAGAAATAAATTATTACATAAAATCTGTAATTAAATAAAATAAACAGATTAAAAAAAAGGTAGAGGTAAAACAGTAGTTAAATAATACAAAATTTTATTGGAAATAAATACATTGCTGTAGTTCAGCACAAATGCCTAACCTAACCTAACTTAGCTTAGCCTAACCTTTCCTAACCTAGCAATCCCAAGCTTTTTGCCTCATGATATTTTTCAACAAATACCATCGTTTTCTTTAGTTCCTTTGGGTATTCAATTCCCATTACCCCAAATGAATAGAGGAGAGCTTCTTAAGTTCCTTTGGGTATTCAATTTCAAATACCCAATAGGAATGGAGGAGAGCTTCAAAAGCTGTGGTGAATTTGACCGTTTTCCTTAGGAAAATTTAAAATTTGCTCCCCATTAATATATAGTTGAAACCCTCCCTCATCCATAACCAACACTGGAGGAGGTGCCCTGATATTATGGGGAAGTAGAATATGCTCAATAAATATATATATATATATATATATATATATATATATATATATATATATATATATTCACAGCGTAAAAGACCAAACTAAAGCCTAGAAAATAACTATGATAAAATTTATCAAGTTTCTTAATATATTTATAATTAAAAATTAAATTAAAACCTAGCTGAGAAATAAAGAGCTTAAAGGAAATTTGCAATACATAAAGCAGATGGTGGGAACCAGAAGTAAAATATCATGGGAGGTGAAAAATCTTCCTATGTTTCTCTTTCTAGTTGGAAACTGCATAATAAAAACCTAAAAGAAAAAGACTAAATGTGAAACATACCCCAATACTGTGCCTAAAATCATTTATTCATCCTCTCTGAAGAGTGATGCGATTAGTTGTACAGCAAAAACCAATCCGATCTCTGAAACACAAATTAAGCATAAACAGAAGAAATTGCAAAAACAATTCATGAAATATATTTTTCATCAATGAAAAATTATGCAAAACTGTTTATAACACTAAAAACGAATTAATGAATAGATTATATGTAGCACTGCATGTGTGGCCAAAGGTACAAGACCACAATACTTGTAGAGCTGTACACAACAAAAAAGGAAAGTCTGGTGAAAAAATGGCTATGTTTATGCACACACACAAATACACGCATACGGTGGTATAATTCATTTCGATTTTTACTGTTTCCGTGGCCCGCTCACGGTATGAGGGGGAAGGGTGCACGTAGGACCCACAGTCATTATTCGGTCAAGATTGGAAAAAAAATGCACAAGAAATTAAGTATAACACTGTGCAGAGTAAAAAGATTTCCTTAGGTGGAAGAATCCCATCGAAGTGTTGAGTCGGACCTAATATCACTTGACTCTAATCTTATGAGAACGGGTCGAAAGGTTTCATGCCTCTGGTTAGAGCTGCTGCTGGTCTGATGTAAAGAAAGCCACTCTTGCTCTGCTAGGATGTAACAGCAGTTTCGGTGTGCTGATGTTTGCTGAAGGATGTATAGTCCGAGTGCTTGGCTCAGCTTTGAGGAAAAAACAAAGAAAACACACACGTGGACGACGAGGAAGCGTAGATGGTGGGTGGCGCGGAAACTTTAAATAATCTTGATCTAAATTTAGTGTGGCGGGAAGATGCGCCAAACGGTGCTGTACATATGTCGTGTTTTTTTTAAATATTCATCTTTTGGCGATCATGCCTAAGATGTTGATATTACTTAATTATGATTCGATTATGTTTCCGCTTTCTTTTCGTAAAAGTATAATTATATATGTATGATTAAGAGATGCACTTTTCACCAAAAAGAGACACCTGGCAATATTCTTGGAAGAGTTACCTGATAATGTTCGAATGGTGTTTTCAACAATTTGCCAAGTTTTTCTAAAGAAAAATTTCCATTGTAACTCAAGTAAAAAAATCTAGAACCGTGATTTAAGGATGAACTGGCAAATGGTATTTATAGAAATAACCTTTTCCTAAAGGGTAAATCGTGGAACAACGGTAAACTATGAACATAAATACACTTTATCTTCATAGATTACCCTTTGATTCTCTAATTAACCCTTATCTTACCCCGCATTTTTAACAGAGTGTTAATTAAAAAACATTGTTCTGCTATTGAGTAATGCTGTTTTTTTTTTCTTAAAGTGCTGTATGTAAACACTCCAAATAAGCGCCGCAGTATTTTCCTTTGGTAATACTCAGGTGTGGGGTAAGAAAATCAAAATGGATTATTCCATTCATATCCCTCCAAAATACAAGAGAATTTCCCGTAGATGAAGCTCATGTTTCGGCTTGTGTATTAGTTTATCACCTGGACAATTCCCTTGACTAGAAAGTTTAATATTATTGTAAATGTGGCTTTTCGTCTCCTGGTAAAAATATGAGTAAGAGAGTGAGACTTTTTAGTCAAGAAAGCTGAGATAAATAAGTGTTGATTCTTTGTTGCCAGTCTACCTCAGCTAGCCAGGACACGAGGCATCCATTTCCTCAATAGTGGTATTTTGCCTACCTCCTTTGAATGGCGATGCAGAGTGGAATGAATTCAATGTATTTTTTCAGCCAGTTGCATTGGAATTTTCTTTCACTTTTATTTCTAAAAGATCTTTATCAAATTCTCCTGGTAGTCATTAACGTTAGTCATCTTAGAGAATATCATTTTCTAAGCGAAAAAATGCCCCCATTACTTATCGTATGACCTAATATTTCCTTCAGAATGATCTTTTTAATGACGGGATTGAGTTTTAAAAGAGAGAGACAATATTGAAAGTCGGATGTGACGTGATGCAATCTTTGAACGCGCAAAAAATTGGACTAAATATTTTTGAGGGTCCATGCATCACCTCCTATACAAATTTCAATATTTTTCCTGGTCTTTTCAAACTCATTTTCACCATTCAAAAGCTAATTATGAATGTAATATCTAGTTCCCACATATAACACATCATGACTCTTTTATCTGTTCTGTTATTGTTTTACGTAATTTCGATATGTTTTTCTTATTTCTTGCATTCTTTTCTTCTCTCCCTCTCTCTCTCTCTCTCTCTCTCTCTCTCTCTCTCTCTCTCTCTCTCTCTCTCTCTCTCTCTCTCTCTCTCTCTCTTACGCCTGTCTTTTGTATTTTTATACATATACTTTATCTACGGCATAATCAACGATTATACAGCAAGTGTAGAGGAATGGCAACATAAAGCCTCCCGGAGGGCCTGGCGGACATATACCTTAAAGTCTCCCCCCCCTTGTGGAGAAAGCCGGAGAAGCAAGCCCCATGAGAAGACTCGTGAGAACGGTTAGGGCGAATAACTGTAACTGCCTACCCTGTTTGATCTCACCGCCGCCTAGTTAGTTGGAACGACCATCTGTGTTAAGGCAACCACCAAAGGCCCTTAAACGACGCTCTTAGCATCCAATTACCTACGAGGTCCGTAGGCCCGTAGTTATATCACCAAAAAGTGGTGCCAGTCCAAAGGCACGCCAAGGAGTATGGCATTTGAGGGTCTCGCTAATTAACAAGCCGACTTGGGCACCTCAGTGCCAACCTCTGCCCTTCTGGCTCTCCCAGATGCGAACTCACCATTCGTGCTCCCCTCTGCGGCCTTGCCCAATCCCCCTTAGATTGGGCGGTGGTCCGCCTATAAATAAGCCCCTGAAAGAAAGAGAAGAGATTATTATTCGGTGAGAACATCGTAGGATCAGTTCGTGAAGATCGATACTTCAGCCAGTCAAGATTATTCGGTGAGAACGTCTTAGGATCAGTTAGTGAAGATCGATCCTCCAACTAGTCAAGATTATTTGGTGAGAACGACTTAAGATCAGTTCGCGAAGATCGATCCTTCAGCCAGTCAAGATTATTTGAGGAGAGACGATAAAGGATCAGATTGAGAAGATCGACCCTCCCCCCAGTGCCGAATTAACATAAATCGCCAAGTTTTGTATCGGTGCCATACTGAAGAATCCTTTACAGACTTAGAAAAAGTCTGACTGGAGAAAAAAAAACCCGCTCACACTCGAATGACTCTCACAGCTCAAGCTCCGCCAGAGTGAGAGGAGAAGAACCAAGCCCCAACGAGGTTCCATTCGTTAATTCCGGGAAAAATTCCCCCGTATACCCCAAATCTAATCGGGCATCCGGCGTTAAAGAATAAGACACCAAGAGGCTTCAAGATTATTCAGAAGAGGACTCATGGAGCGAAGAGCACCGTAACTCTCTCCGTCTTATTAACGTAACCGGAGGCAAATTTGCAATACGAAGTTGACCTCGTCCCACCTCGCTTCCTCTATCCCATCTAAATAAATTCTAAAATCGGCCACTCCAAATCTCCGAAGCGCGAGATAAGCCCTCAAATGACATCCGGCAATCCCTGATCCCGTCTATCATGTAAGTTAGAAAGAACATTCATATTCATATTGTGATAGTATGAGTTTAGTACGTTTCACGATTTAATGGACGTAGAAACAATTGTGCGTGATCCCCTGTCATATTTACCAGTAGAAGAGAGTAATTTAATTTAATGTTTAACGTTAATCTTAAAGGATCGCGTTAAAAATACTAATCAGCAAGTGGTTTGTTTACGTGTAGCCTCTTTGTTTATTTTTTCTCATTGAGCGATATTGTAATTGGCCCAGCTGCCCACCGGTTTGGTCTCGGTTAGTGTAAGAGGAGAATATATATGTGTTTACTGTTTTGTGTCATAGTTAATTGTTAAAGTTAAAACATATGTTTATTTTGATATAATTCCTGTGTGTTTCTTTATATCCTTACGTGTTGAAGCGGCTCTTCCTTAAAACAACAAAATTCGCATTCTTAGATCAAAGAATACTTCAACAAAGAAGTACATCACGGCCACAAGGTATCCTGCGCCAGTAAGATACTCTTTGATATTTTTAAAATCTTTCCTTCCTTTCCATTATACCACAATTCATTTATGCAGTGCATATATGTATATATATATATATATATATATATATATATATATATATATATATATATATATATATATATATATATATTTATATATATATATATATTTATATATTTCTTTTTTAAGTAGGTTTCGTTGAATAATTTGTTTGTAATCCTTTCCCTTTACACCAGCAGGAGTATATCGCAATTTGAGCTTTAAATGCCACATCATACCAAGATTTGAAAAAAAATGAACAAAAAAAAAAGAAGAAAATAAACTATATTAATCTCGAATTAGATTAGAAGAAGAGGAGCTAATGACCATTGATGAAATTTTTAAATATCAATTTCCAACCTCAGAAACAAAGAGAATGGATTTCAACAAATGCCAGATACGTGACAAACAAAAGAATCAACTACAAACTTAGAGTTGCATTGATGAAAAATGACCCACCAAACTCAACAGCATTGATATAGACTAAACAGAAACATTTTTAATTGATAAATCTAATCTCAAATTAATGCCCTGAAATACGGTGAGCATTTCCTCCAAATTAGAGGATAATAAACACCCGGCGACGTCTGCCGAGGAGTAAACCCTACAAATGCTACAATCCTTCTAGCCCCACCACCTTACAAGTAGCAAAACCCAAATATAGAATAGCCCAAGAACTCAACTCAACCACCAATTACCATCTTACATGGTGAATATGGTTGCTATCAAATCAACTGGCGAATTCCTTAATATCTTCCTTGTTACAAGATCGCGTCGATGTGGAGAGCAGTTGCACAAATGTGGCGGTGAAATATAATCAATCTCTATACACCCATACACTTGTTAAACAGCAGAAATGCTACGCCATCCCCCTCCTCCCCCTTCTTACGGATATGCCATTCGAGGTGTCAAAAACGGATCTCCATATTTGATACTCCGGTGAATTCTAATGATTTATTTTAGAATTCGGACAAAAACATCAAACGATTCCCCAATCATAATTAATTATAACCTCTCTTCACGGGCGTTAACGATTCAGAAATGCAAATTATTTTGGATTTAATTATGTAAATACATAAATTATTTATCATTTAATTAAGTTTCACGCGCGCCTCACAAAATCGATACGCGCTCTTTCTTTGCACCTTTCTCTACCTTTATTTTCTCCCTCATTCTATCTCTTTCTTCTTTCTCTGAATCTTTCTCTTTTTCTTTTAGTTCATTTTACTTTACCTTGCCTATATATATATATATATATATATATATATATATATATATATATATATATATATATATATATGTATATATAAGGGTCGAAAGAAATGAAAACAGGTATCACAACCTGGAAAAAATTATGTGAACCATTTTTGAAAACTTAAGAAAGAAAATGGGAGATATGGAAACGGAGAAAATCGGGAAAACTATTTTAAACATTTATGTGAAAATGAGTAAAGGAGTTGGATACGAACCTGTGTCATTAAGCACTCATCGCTATTATGACCATGACGCTCATGGACTGAGTTATCATCCTCAGACCCCCAAAGGTTTGATTCAAGAAGCATTTTGAATAACGAAATGTAAGTTTTTTATCCATTGAAAGAAAGGCGGGACACGACCCTATTTGTTTCTAATAATTGAAAATCACATGAAACGCGATCTATATCAGATGTATTTAAAGGACCAAAGAAATGAAACCTGGCTTTTGCTGGTGCGAAACCAGTTTTCTTTTCATTGGGCCTTTATTACATCAATTATATATCACATGTCATGTGATTTTCAATTAATATATATATATAAATATATATATATATATATATATATATATATATATATATATATATATTATATATATATATATATATATATATATATATATATATATATATATATACATATATATATATTCAGGTTCTCTTGAAGTCCACAGCTGTGGCATCGTTAGGGTAGAGAGGAGCAAAAGGCCCACTCGGGGCAAAAAAGCCTTTCTGGCTCACTTACTGCACATGCGCAAAAAATGATCATCTGAGTATGGCAAAATTGACTCAGTGTAAGGGAAGTTCTCGTGTGAAGAGGGTGTGTCATCAGTTCAACTTAGCCAAAAGGTATGTACAATTATGTTTTTTATTGATAATCATCTAATATTTCATAAAATTTAATTCATGAAAAGAGATGGTTCTTTGTCTGCCATCTGTCCATAATTTATAGTTTATACAATTAGACTAGTATCTCCTAGAATTTACACAGTTTTTAGTAATTTATTTGCAATATGTTTTTAAAATGGCTTTTGAATGTTATAGGGATGTCAGGGGCAAGAGGCCTACCTACTTGTAGAGGCAAAAGGCTCAGGGGGACCTTTTTGCCCAGCTGTAATTGTAGTCTATAAAAAAGGCCTATTAATTAAGATATATATTGAGGTACATAAGTAACCAAGTTTTGATTTTTTCTTTTCGAATTAGGCTTAATGCAAGATGGTACGGACATACAAGCGGAAAACAAATAGGGCATCCTACAGTGACGATGATCTGAGAAGTGCTGTTGGAGTTATCGCAAATGGAGCTTCTGTTATTGAAACATCAAGAGAGTACAAAGTTTCGGCCAGAACTGTGCGTCGTCACAGAGATGAACAAGTTAAAATTCCAGGGTCTACTTCATTTGTATCATTCAAGAAAACTTTCAGTGATGAGCAGGAACATCAACTTGTGAATCTTATAAAAAAAATTGGAAAGTTCTCTCTATGGATTTTCGGCAAAAAATATAGGCATTTTGCCTGTGATTATGCTGAAAGACTCAAAATTGAACACCAGTTCTCCAAGGAAACCAAAATAGCTGGGTCTGAAGGGATTCAGAGTTTTCTGAAGGGAAATTATCTTTCTATTAGAAAGCCAGAAGGGACAAGCATGGCTAGAGCCACAGGGTTCAATAAAGAACAAGTCAATAATTTTTTCTACATTTAGGAAAATGTTTTGAAAGATGTGAAACCCTCCTCTCTCAACATTTGAAATATGGACGAAACAGAAATATCTGTTGTGCAGACACCTGGTAAGATAGTAGCATCAAAAGGCAAAAGATGTGTTAGGAAAATCACCACTGTAGAATAAGGTAAGAATATTACAGTTATTTGTTCTACTAATGCCGCTGGAGCTTACATCCCACCAATGTTCATTTTCATAAGAAAAAGAGTGGTCCAGACGCTTATGAAAAATTCTCCATCTGGATCTATTGCTGCTTGCACTGACTCTGGGTGGATTGATGAGGACTGTTTTATAAAATAGATGACTCATTTTATCAGTGTGGCAAAGCCATCCAAAGAAGACCCACACATTTTAATCCTTGATGGCCATCATTACCATAAAACACTAGCTGCACTCGATTTAGACAGGAAAAATGGTATAATTATGATCGCAATTTTCCCCCATTGTACCCATAAGATGCAACCTTTAGATAGGACATTCTTCAAATCACTTAAAGCAGCATACAGTCAACCCTATGACTCCTTTATGTTTTCAAATAAAGGAACAAAGATAACAACCTATATCATTGCAGAAATGTTCTCAACTGCATATAACAGAGTTGCAACAATTGAAGAATCAGTGAATGGTTTTAAAGTTTGTGGCTTGTGGCCACTGGACAAAAACATATTCTCTGATGATGACTTTGTTTCATCAAATATGATTCAATCAGGTGGCAACAACAAAGATACTTTGGAAGGACCATCTGGCCTTCAGGCTCTATCTAGGCCTATCTCTGAACATTACCCTCTTGCTGTAGAGGAAAGTGACAAAGAGCCAAGCAGTCCACCAAAATCTCCACCTCAGGTATTAAAAAGCTTGATATCAAGCCCCAAAACTTCAAACCAGCCAATAACAGGCAAAAGAAAACATGAGCAAGCTCAAATTATTACCTCAAGTCCTTTCAAAACGCAAGCTCAATTACTCTCTCAAATAAAAAAGGCCAAATCATCCCTGAAGAATGCATCCACATCAAAAATGAAGGATCAAGAAAGAAAAGAAGTTAAGAAACAGCTCTGAAAAAAATGCCCTTGCGACACAAAGGCGGACGATATCCACATTATTTCCCCTTTTAGCTTGGCTATATTTTCTATGATGAAGCTTGCTATTTTTATGCTTCGAGGTTCCCCAAATAGAATTGCCTGTTGTTATAAAATGAATCCTTTTCCAATTGGCTAACCAGTCTTACGAGGGGCGGTCAATAAGTTTTACAATTCGGATATAAGGAAACGAGATATGAGGAAAAGTATTTTATTATTTTTCAATATAACTACCCTCGACTTCAATGCACTTGCGCCACTTGTCCCTGAGGCTTCGAATTCCCGACAACCAGAAATCTCCCGACTACTGTTTAATCTACTCCTGGACGGTGAGATGGACATCTTCATCGTCCCCAAACGTGCGTCCACGCAGTGCAGCCTTGAGCTGGCGGAATAAAACGTAGTCGCTAGGGGCCAGATCTGGAATGAGGTGGGGATGGTTGAACTCCTCGAATCCGCACTCGCGCAGGGCAGCTTGTGCAACTCTGGCCTTGTGGACTTTGACAACGTTGAAGTCGATCATGGGGCATGAGGTCTCTAGAGACCTTAGGCATGGCCAAATTGTCGTGGATGATGTTGATAACACTTCCATGTGATATTCCAAATTCTCGCTTGATTTCTTCGACCTTCACCCGTCGATTTTCGAGGATCATCCTCTCCACACAGGCCACATTGTGCTCATTGGTCACATCTGACAGGCGTCCTGGGCGGGAGTCATCTTCAAGGGACTCACGACCATGGCTGAACTCCCTATTCCACAGAGGGTGTGTTAGGACAAGTTATGTCAAGTCAGGACCTGCAGTCGCACGCTCCTGCCTCGTCTATTTAAGAAGCAGTAGCTGATCGTAGATCGTCAATCACAATTTTTTCAACAATAGAGAAGGTTGAGCACCGCGCAGTGATCAAAGTTTAGACCAAGAAGGCAAGAATGCAAAAGAGATCCATGAACGCATGGTTGCAGTTTACACTGACACCACCCCTTTCTATGCAACTATTGCTCGGTGGAATAGGAAGTTCCGCCATGGTCGTGAGTCCCTTGAAGATGACCCCCGTCCAGGACGCCCGTCAGACGTGACCAACGAGGACAATGTGGCCGAGAAATCGAGCGAGAACTTGGAATATCACATGCAAGTGTTATCAATATCATCCAGGACAATTTGGCCATGACCAAGTTCTCTGCCCGTTGGGTCCCTAGAAACCTCATGCCCCATGATCGACTTGAACGTCGTCAAAGTCCACAAGGCCAGAGCTGCACAAGCTGCCCTGCCCGAGTGCGGATTCGATGAGCTTAACCATCCTCCCTACAGTCCAGATCTGGCCCCCAGCGACTACTTTTTATTCCGCTAGCTCAAGGCTGCACTGAGTGGACGAGGGTTTAGGGACGATGAAGATGTCCAGCTCGCCGTCCAGGAGTGGATTGAACAGCAGTCGCGAGATTTCTGATTGTCGGGAATTCGAAGCCTCAGGGACAAGTGGCGAAAGTGCATTGAAGTTGAGGGTAGTTATATTGAAAAATAATAAAACACTTTTCCTTATATCTTGTTTCCTTATATCCGAATTGCAAAACTTATTGACAGCCTTTCGTATGTTGAGAGTTTTCTCAACTCAGTTTCCGCCAATTTTTAAGCGAAAGATTGCGCGGTAGCTTTCTTTTCTATTTAGAGTTTTTCGTGCTTGGCTACGATCATTTTGCAAGTTTATAGTCATCGGGGAACTACCTGGTGTTTAGGCAGGCCTTATATATTTTCTTCAATCCTTGCAGTATCCGGGGTGTGGCTTCGGTAAAATTAAATTAGGTTAGCCAGGTTAAAGAGGTTAAAGGAGGATATTGCACTCATTACTTACTCCGTTGTTATTTGAGCACCATCACCTTCCAATATATTCCTTTTTGTTTTTACAAGATCGTGCGGATGTGTCTTTTGTTCTCCTATTCAATTATATTAAAAGCTTTCCTCCAGTCATTGCAGAATATTCTTTCTATATTGTCATTTTCACTTTTCAATTTGTATCTTCTTTTCAATCTTATTCAATATTAACTCTATTCCAGAATTCCTTTAGAAAGGCTTTGTGAACTAGTTCATCAAGAGCATCTTCCACACTTTACCACCTTGTTCTAGGATTACTTGCCCTGGTTCTTCTTTTATCGGTCTTTTTCTTTGCATTAAATCTCTTTTAGGCACTCTTCTGAACTTTATCTGGTATAATAATCTTAGTTCACATTGTAAGTTGTTCATTCCATCGGGCAATTTTTAGGTTGAACCTCTCTTATATAAGGTTTTGGGAATCGGATTTCTGTATGCTCTGATAATAGTATCATTTAATATTTGTAACTTCTCACCTATATCCTCTAAAGTAACGATTTTCAGTTCAGGAACAGTGTAGTTATTTACTTCTGTTTACTTCTGTTTTTAGGCTTCAAAGTTCGCTTTATTGTAAGCTTTTCTTTCTATTGGCTTAGCTTTCCTCTTTATTCTGACTAAGATACCATTAATCACTACACGGTATGGACTTTTGCTAGATGTGGTAATTGTATCGGATAATATGGTTTGCTCGGGAGATATCAGGCTTCTTGATGTTGGTAATGACCTTGGAACCAAGGTGTTGCATGAGGTTTCTCTCCAAAATGATGTTTAGGCACCGACCTTTCCAATTGGTCATCTACAATCATGCTTCTTGGCATCTTGCGTTGATCTATTTTAGAATGATTACTGGGATCCTCATGCAGAAGATTGACATAAATGTGCGTTTAAGGAAGAAACATCCGTCTTCGGGCTTAGTATTCATTTGCTATAATCATACCATCGAACTCCGTTTCGGCCTCAAGTGGCAGATACCATTTTTCCAGGTTTCTGATCATTATATATTTTATGCCTTTCTTAATTTCGATGTCTGCCTAATCTTAGACTTCCTGCGTGTATTAATTCGCTATTACTTCATAGCTCCAGATCTTTATTTCCTCAATGTTTACGCCTTGCTCTGATATGAAAATTATATCCGCGTCTATTTCTCTAAATACGTGGTCCAGCCGTTTGTGTTAATTTGCACCATTATCATATTTGTTTCATGCATGATCACTCTCGTTGTTACCATCTTTTTATTTTTCTGTGTGTTTTTAATGGCTATCTCTTCCTTCCTTACCTTTTGTCGCTTTCGATTTTTCCCATTTTCACTCCAAATAAGATTTCTTCTTTAGAAACAAGAGCCTTATTGACAAGTCTGTTAGATTGGATTTCTCTTCTTGCTTGTCTGTATTCATTTAGTTTAGTTTTTTTAAGTTTTTTCTTCACTTTCCTTGTTCTTTTCCCCTTCATTATCTGTTTTGTCCTCAGCATCCTCGTATCTCTTATGAGGAGAGAGCTATGTGCCACTGCCCCGTGCTTCCACTGGCAGTTTACTCACCTTTTATTTACGTTGTTGCATTTCTTGTGTTTATGGCCTTCTCGAGTGCATTCAGAGCATATAATTTCGCTTTCATTCGGGCCGTTCCTCGTGATTTTTTTTACTCTCTTTGAAACATATCATAATGTTTTGAAATATGTCTCAATGCTTCTCCGGGGATTCCGATATCATATAGGAATCCATAGTTTGCTGCATTGTGGTGGTCTCGAATGTTATCTTAAGGAAGTGGGCATGGTTGTTATACTTATCACCTCTTTAATCTTGGCACATTTCTGTTGTTTCTCAATTTCATTTTTGTATATTTTGGGGGATTATTCGCTCACTCAACTTTCAAATTTTCCTACAAATTACTGCAGTTTGCTGCTACTAGGTAGGGTTGGAGGGATGGTCTTGCTTCAAGTGCCATTTTGTCCAGGTTTCTGTTACTTTGGTAGAATGTATGGTATCTCCGTCCATGTTTTTTGCGCATATTAATATGTAGCCGTTATTCATGTATATTTTCTTACGAGAGAGACATACATAGAGATCCACGAATCAGGTCTCACATAGTTTTGCTTTGCTGAGACGGAATGTCGTTGAAGCCGCCTAAATGAGGTTCTCTTTGTGGTGTGATCCATGTCCCTTACCATTTGTGGGTCAGAGCGGGGTAACTTGTTTCTCCTTTCTGGTCATGGGGGATTGTCGTCCTTTTCTGATAGTGTGTTTGGTGTTTTACTGATTTAATTGTTTTGCTTTCTTTACTGGGTAATGCATGGATAGTGTCGGCTTAGCTACCTGCAGATGGATGACTCATGGCGGACTTAATGATGGAGAATGGTAGAAGCAACAGCTAACCCAGGGAGTGCCACCTCCTCGAGGGGGGTGGTTATCAAAGTTACTTCTATCATAGATCGAGACGGGTATAAAAATCCCTCTGTGGTCCTGGCTGCACCCTCAGAGTATGAGGTTTATATGCCACCAAAGGTTGCAAATACTTAAGTCTCTATACGGTAATGCTCTGTCGCTGGGTTCTGCAGTGGGCTATTCCTCATAACTGGTTTGCCCATTTCTACTGAATGGCATCGTTGAGGCGATGTGATGAGTGGCAGTGATCAGTCACGGAAGCATCATTGCATAAGGAGGCGATTGAGGGAGTGTTACATCTGCTATTACTGTCTTTTTATCCCCATTTCAGAATTCTCGTTTATTAGGACCCTAACAAGACCCCTTTAAGGCTAAAATTATTGCTTACGATGCCCTTATCAGTCAGTCCTCTATGATGGAAAAAACGATAGTCCGGTAATTTTAGTATCAAGAAGATAATGACGAGCAAGTGATTCAAACGAATACTTATCCGTCTCCTTACGGCATGTCGGATTGGCAATCTTAAGTATCTATAGATACCCCCCTCCTCGCAAAGTAGGAGCCATCTCAGAAACTTGCGGCTTAAGCGGCTCAGGCTGGAGCTTAGCAGGGGCGAGTTAGGCCCATGTGAGTAGAGGCAAGTCTTTCTAGGTATATGTAGGCTTTAAGTAGACATATGCAGAGTTCCCGATATGCTAGCAGAATGATCCAGTACCTTCTTATAATTAAATCATAACTGCACCAAAAGTGTTTTAACTGTTCTATCACTGTACATACTTGTATGTATTTGTAAATAATAGGTTAATTGAGGTCAGGAATAAAAACTAAGAAATCGAGGGGATAGAATAACAAGAAGAACGTAATCATAAAGGAGCGCAAAAATACCATACAACAGGTTTATTCCTTCTCATCTATGTTGAACTTGGAATAGTATTTACTAGATTACTAGATTTCACTACCACATACATTTCATTATGTTTAACCGAGAAAGATGTGAATACTCTACTATTAGAAAGTACTACAAACGAACTTCTAACAATAACTTGGTATATTAGACAGCCAGGTTGATCCCTGGAGGGGGAAACTCAGTCCACATTAGATTAAAAATGGAGAGAGCCCCAAAACGAGGCAACATAAAGGAGTGATTAACCATACAAACAAGGGCATATTTACTGAATAGTCGCATGTAATAAAAGTAGTGTTCACCGAAACACCAATGGAAAGAAAGGCCAAGGAATTAGGAGTATTTACATTCAACCTCACGATAATTCATTCACAAAGAAATAAAAGTATTTTCGGAAGGCAGTTCATAAATGCATTCATAGAGAGATTGTAGTAGCCAAACAAAAAAGTGTATAGAATGAAAGATGTAAACGTGTAAATTGCACAATGCAAACGTGTGAAACGAAAGATGAAAACGTGTATTAAGCACTAGGCAAACATGTAGAACGCAAGATGCAAACGTGTAAAATAAAAGAAGCAATCTTGTAGTCGGCAAAATAAAAACGTGTAAAATGCACAATGTGAACGTGTAGACTGCAAGAGGCAAACGTATATAAAGCAAGATGCAAATATGGACAAAAAAAGAGACAAACAATACAACTCATGATATAAATATGTACAACAAAAGAAGCAAACGTATAAAACGCAAGATGCAAAATTGTATAAAGTAAGGTGAAAACATGTAGAATGGAGGTCTAAACTATGCATAACGCAATGCAAAAAAACAAAAGAAGGCAAGATTCATACATATCAACGAAAGATGTCGAGATGAAGAAAGTAGGATGCAAACTCATATAATACAAGATGAATTTATGTTGACGTGAGATGCAAAAATATATAAAATAAGGTAAAAACATGTAGAACACAATATGTAAACATATTAAATGCAGGGTGAAGATGAAAATATTTAGAATGCAAGAACAAAATATGTATACAAAAGATGAAAACATGTTCAACGCAAGATACACTCGTGTAGAAAGCAAGATGCAAACATCTAAAAAGCAAGACTCAAACGGAAATGCAAACAAGTAGAAAGCAAAACGCAAAAGTGTGTAATGAAAAGATGCAAACTTATAAAATGTCAATGTGATATAACGAGTTGAAGCTGCGTTAATTTCAACTCCTATCACATATTATTTAAAACCACGATGCTGCCCACGTGCATCTTTGTTTCGAAGCTTGGCGCCCTATCGCAGCCACCGGATGTCAATGTTTAAACAAGGAGGTTATCGTCCCCCCGTTCGCCCCCATACGCCGATCTCGCCAGATTGAGTTAGGCTTATGGGCAGATAAGGCATTGTTCACAGGCTCGGCTGTGCATTCTCTCGAAGCCCCCACTCCATTGTCCCCCACGCCAAGGGAGTGTCTCGGCTATTTAGATGGAAACTTTACCACTAAGATCAGATTGGAGATCCAGATTTTCGTCGCGAAACATCACCACGACCCTCTCTCCCTTTTTGCGCCAAGGGACCTCGACCTCGAGATTCACCTTTACTTGTCCAGAAGGAGGACAATATCCCTTGAGTGCCAAAGGTTCGAGCCTTTCGTGACGCCATGTCCCCAAGGCTTCTCCCTCGTGTTCAGAAGAGAACAACGTAGAACAGCCATTGTTCTTTTGAGCCTTCGCCAAGAAACGGTTCTCACCCTTCCCCTTTGTTGTTCAGAGGAGAACAACATTAGAACAGCCATTGTTCTTGAGCCGGTAGACAAGAGACGGTTCTCCCCCCCCCTGTTGTTCAGAGGAGAACAACATTAGAACAGCCATTGTACTTAAGCCCGTAGACAAGAGACGGTTCTCACCCCTCCCTGTTGTTCAGAGGAGAACAACATTAGAACAGCCATTGTTCTTGAGCCCGTAGACAAGAGACGGTTCTCACCCCCCCCCCTTGTTCAGAAGAAAACAACGTAGAACAGCCATTGTTTTTCAAGCCGTTCGTCGAGAAACGGTTCTCATTCCCAAGACGCCACGTCAGGATCCTTTTATTCCCCCCCTTTGGCTGGAACTCGCCAGCGAACCGAAAATTCATTCAAGTCGCCTTCCACTGCACCTCTAATATAAAGTTACGTAAGCCAAACGTCACCTTTGAGTACTTAACCCTTTTGTTAATTCTATCCTGTGCTTTAAATGGTTTAGCGAACCATCCCATCTCTTTAACTCCATATTTGTTTTACCTTTTTAAATCCTTTAATCCTCGGATTAGCCCGAGTCTCCACGACCCTTTCCATTCTCTGTTTATGTCAATATTTTCCGGTTTTTTGTGTTTGTTGATAGTTATTATTAATAAAACTTTATTTTATTAATGATAGCAATATTATTATCCTTGAGCTCAGTTCCACTTTTTAAGCATATCGAAGATACATAATATCGACCCGCCAGACATTAACGCACTCTAAAGATAATTAAAGAAGTTCCCTCAACGAATAGTGATATATGGTATATCGTCGGAAGTCCATTCTACGACATATATATATTTACTATTTAAATTTGGTATCAGGTGTGTAAGGTTTAACGCTATATCTTTGCAAACACTGGTCTCAGTCGAGTAAAGCATAGTGTTATTCGTTATGATAATAGAGTATAGTAGTTCCCTTTTGTTTTAACGATTGCTATCCCCTTTTTTGAAACTTAAGAAGCTGGAGTAGCTCAAGGAACGGTTATAATAATTTGTTTGTGTTTTTTTGTGATTTTAGTCAGTAGTTATTTAGATCGAGAAACCAAGTACGAATAGGTCAGTGCCCATATTTAGGTAGGCTAATTCTATAGAGGCATAATTCTTGTTGCAAGGAATTTTAGTTAGTTGACTAGTGCGCCTCAAGTGCAAAGATGACTCAGTTCGAAATCTATAAAGCGCAAGGAGAATCCTAGGGACTCTCCGGAAAAGAACTAATTAAGTACATTCGAGAGGAGCAAAGAAAAGAACGAGAAAGAGAAATACAACGAGAAGAACGAGAAATAGAAATCCAAAGAGAAGAAAGAAGGAAGGATTCGCGCCCCTTCCCGGGAAAGCTGACAAAGTTTCCGAGCCCCGTAAAACCCCAAAACTTCTTTCCCCAAAACCAACAACGGGACTCCTAACCTCCCGTTAAGATTTCTCCTCCATCTCTCTTCCCGAAGCGACCAATCATATGCTTCACCTGTGGTGTAGAAAACCACATGAGCTGGAATTGCCCCCAAAATTCTAGGCTTAAAAGCGGACCAGCCCTCCAAGTTCACCAGAATAATGCCATCCCGGCTCCCCCGGTGGTGCAGACCCAAGCAGAAACTTCTCCCCATCCGTCAGGCCACCAGGTAAATTTTATTTTTGATAAAAGTTCATCGGGAACTTTGAAATTTGAGGAGGGCATCGTGGACGGCTGCCGAGTATCGACTCTCGTCAGGGACACCAGGATGTACGTGTTTCATCGTGTCCGACGAACTCTTCCCCCCAGTGGACCCTAACCACGAAAATTTCTGGTGGTACATGACTACCTTGGGCGGGCGAACCGATTCCCTGTCGTTAGATGTTACCTGCAGTGTCAATATTATGATGGCTGGGCTGAAGTCATTTCAGCACCCATACAATTCTGTTCCGTGCTTATAGGACAGAGCCCCCATGTAAGTTTCGACCTGTGTCTCAAGCCGCCCTTCCTCGAGGCCGAGATAAGAAAGAAGCCTAGGAGCCCGTCTCCATCAGAACCCCGATACCGTCCGATTTCTCGGAAACCCTTAACCAGGACTTTAGGATGGCACAAAAGGAGTGTGAATCACTAACACCCTTAGGTGATAAGGCCCAAGACAAGGACACGGAGACTTTCCGTGGACCCAAAGAAAAAAGAACCCCCAACGCGCCCATGGAGATACCTTCGTAGAACTGGACGAAACATCGGCGCTTGAAGAAGATTACCCCGCGGAGTCCCTTAATGTAATACAGATAGTGTGCACCCCCATTGATGCCGATTACCCTCCTCCTTTTCTACCAGGCGAGTCTTTTGAACCCTCTGACCTGGATATTGACGCGCAGCTGACACCACATCAAAAGAGTCAGCTACAAGAACTATTTAAATGGAGTCACCATTTAACCACCCTATTAGCTCTTTTCGAGCGACTGCGCGAAAATGGCCTCACTATTGGCCCCCGCAAATGCCATTTTGCCCACGAAACCATAAAATATTTGGGTTCCAAAATAGGACAAAGCAAGTTAGGTCCCCAAGAGAACAAGATTAAGGCAATCGCCGACATGCCCCTCCCGAGTACAAAGAATCAATTAAGATCGTTCCTAGGATCAGCTTCTCACTATCAGCGATTTGTTCCGAATTTTGCTGCAATTTCAGCCCCCCTCATCCCCCTTCAAAAAAAGAATTCCCCCGATCGTTAACGTTGGAATGATGTCGCTGTTTCCCATTTTAATCAGCTCAAGAGTAAGTTAATTTCTGCCCCCATTTTAAAGTTGCCCAACCCGGAAAAATCCTTTAGGATTAAGACCGACGTGAGCAACGAGGGCATTGGAGGTGTACTCCTTCAATACGAGGATGACGGCACGAGTCATCCAGCTGCATATGCTAGTCATCAATTATTACCACGCGAAAAGAGATATGCCACTATAGAAAAGGAAGCTCTATCAATTATCTGGGTCATAGACAAATTCAAGATGTACTTGATAGGTAAAGAATTTCAGATAGGAACCGACCCTTGTCCGTTAGCCTATATTTGGAATGTGCGACACTCCAACGGCCGAATCATGCGATAGAGTTTACTCTTGCATGAGTATCAATTTAAAATAAATTATATAAAAGGTTCCGTTAACCAGGTCGCTGAAACACTCAGTAGGAATGCGTTACCGAATAGCGTAGAGTAATTGTATTCATAGAATTAGTATCCCCATGTAGGTATATACCGTCTTGTACGACTTAAATTAAGATTCTCTTGTAATATAATTAGTTAATGTGCATGTCTGAATTTTGTAACGCTCAATGACTAATTTTTTTTGTATGTATATATATTTGTACCCATTAATTTACATATAAATTATTTTTGTCCCGTATGTACTAATTTTATATCATTTCATTGTTCCATGCCTTTTTTTTATTAAGTTTGTATTAAAGGTTATTTTCCCTTATAATCAAAAGATCAAAATAATCATATGTATTGAGGTAATACTAGTTAGGTGCAGGAAGGTACGGTTGGTACAAGAAAACGAGTTCCCCACAACGGAGCTCTATCGTTGTCCCTTCTCTCTTTTTTTTCGAAGTGACAACTTCCCCCGGAATGGAGGGGTGTGATAGAACGAGTTGAAGCTTCGTTGATTTCAACTCCTATCACATATTATTTAAAACCACGATGCTGCCCACGTGCATCTTCGTTTCGAAGCTTGGCGCCTTATCGCAGCCACCGGATGTCAATGTTTAAACAAGGAGGTTATCGTCCCCCCGTTCGCCCCCATACGCCGATCTCGCCAGATTGAGTTAGGCTCATGGGCAGATAAGGCATTGTTCACAGGCTCGGCTGTGCATTCCCACGAAGCCCCCACTCCATTGTCCCCCACGCCAAGGGAGTGTCTCGGCTATTTAGATGGAAACTTTACCACTAAGATCAGATTGGAGATCCAGATTTTCGTCGCGAAACATCACCACGACCCTCTCTCCCTTTGTGCGCCAAGGGACCTCGACCTCGAGATTCACCATCACTTGTTCTCACTTGTTCTCACCCTTCACCCTTGTTGTTCAGAGGAGAACAACATTAAAACAGCCATTGTTCTTGAGCCCGTAGACAAGAGACGGTTCTCCCCCCCCTGTTGTTCAGAGGAGAACAACATAAGAACAGCCATTGTTCTTAAGCCCGTAGACAAAAGACAGTTCTCACCCCCCCTGTTGTTCACAGGAGAACAATATTAGAACAGCCATTGTTCTTGAGCCCGTAGACAAGAGACGGTTCTCCCTCCCCATCTTTGTTCACAAGAGAACAACGTAGAACAGTCATTGTTCTTCAAGCCGTTCGTCGAGAAACGGTTCTTATTCCCAAGACGCCACGTCAGGATCCTTTTATTCCCTCCCTCGGCTGGAACTCGCCAGCGGACCGAAAATTCCTTCAAGTCGCCTTCCACTGGACCACTAATATAAAGTTACGTAAGTCAAACGTCACCTTTGAGTACTTAACCCTTTTGTCAATTCTATCCTGTGCTTTAAATGGTTTAGCGAACCATCCCATCTCTTTAACTCCATATTTGTTTTACCTTTTTAAATCTTTCAATCCTCGGATTAGCCTGAGTCTTCACGACCCTTTCCATTCTCTGTTTATGTCAATATTTTCCGGTTTTTTGTGTTTGTTGATAGTTATTATTAATAAAACTCTATTTTATTAATGATAGCAATATTATTATCCTTGAGCTCAGTTCCACTTCTTAAGCATATTGAAGATACATAATATCGGCCGCCAGACATTAAGGCACTCTTAAGATAATTAAAGAAGTTCCCTCAACGAATAGTTATATATGATATATCGTCAAGAGTCCATTCTACGACATACAAAGAAAACGAATAGAACACAAACTGCAAAGGTGCATCGTAAGATGCAAGCGTGTAAAATGCAGCATGCGAACGTATAAAAAGCATGGTTAAAGCATGTAGAAAGCAAGATGCCAACGTGTAAAATCAAAATGCAGACGTGTGGAACGCAAGATGTTTAAGTGTAAAAAGCAAGATGAAAATATGTAGAATGACAGATTAATAAAATCGTATAGAACGCACGGTAGAAATGTGTAAAACGTAAAGTGAAGCATGTAGAGTGCTTGATGCAAACATGTGTAATGCAAGTATCAAAAGTGTAAAACGCAAGATAATTACATTTAAAACGCAAAGTGCAAACGTTTAGAACGCAAGCTGCAAACAAATTTTGGTCATTTTTCTTTCAAGTTTTCGCCTGGATCAGAAAAAGTTTGAGAAAAGATAAAATGAAAGTACCATTGATATGAATCTTGTGAGAAGGCTGATGTGTGTCCAAAAGGTGAGGAAGGAACTGAAGTGAGGTAAAGTGGAGAGAGAGAGGTTTCGTGAGAACAAGCCCTTCATTGATAGAAGATATAGTGAAAGAAAATAGTGTTGCGCAACGCTAATGAATTAGAGATGTATGTAAAGAATTGTTTCTAATTGATCAAACAAGTTCAAGAGTCAAGGAAAAATGAGAATTTAAGTCGTAAACAGTTTGGATTCGCCGAACTTATGTCAGAATATGGATATTATAGATTACTAGCGCCTTATTTTCATCCGAATTCATTTTTAATTTTTGTTTGAATTCTGTCCACTTTCAGGCAATTTGCTGAATTTTATGAATATTCAGTCGCAAATTAGCGCATTAGTTTATTGTGGAACAAAGATCAAAGAAAACTATTAAGCATACATTATTTTATTCAATCTACGAGAAATATATATAGCTATGGTATTGCTTTTATCCAGATAGTCTGTAACTTGACAGCCTACGAGGTGTCATTATCGTGCCTATGTTATCAGCACTATTATCATCCTAATTCTTCAAGTTTATGCCTACAACTGCTGAGAGAAACCCGAACAAATCTTTTACCCATCGTATCCATTTTTCTTCCAATTTTGAACAGTTTGACGTTCATCTGTCTATCTTGTTATTACTCTTCTTTTTCTCTGTCACTTGTTATTAGTCTTCTTTTCCACTCGTCTTTTATCGGATGAAATCGAATCTCTGATCTTTAAATTGCCTCCAAATTTATAGGTGAATCCTCATCAAATTTATTCGGTAGCCTGGAAATGTTCCAAGGGGAGAACTTCATTTTATTGGTAATTGTTTCTCAAGGTTTTCAAAAATAGGTGCCATTATTTTAAAATGAAATTTTCAAAGAGTTTGGCCAGGTGGCCAAGAGAGTGATTTGATGTGGGGTTGGTCACAACACTCCCGTACTTTGTTTAACCTGTGTTCCTTTGGCACAGCGAAACCAAATATAATTGGTCGAAAATTGTGTAGCTTATTTAGGAAAAAGTGATGTCTGGACAATAATTAGTGGTTTCTTTGTTTTTCTTTGCATTTGTGAAAGAAATAATATTGCAGTGTAAAATTCAGCCATCGTTATGGGATCGTGTAGCAAGTGCCAAGTGCCAAGTGTCAATTAATCGGAGTGCTGAACTTACTGCTGTTCCACAACTGTTGTTCTTCTTGCCTGTATGTAGTATAGTTATTTATGAATGAGAGACCAAATCGACAATTTAATCAGAAACAAGGACCAATATTTGAGCTTTTAACAAATAATATCCAAACACGGAGACGTGTGCTCTCATTATTGAGCTCCTTCCCATCCACGCCAGGTCATCGAGATCTAGAGAGCACGTCTTGCAATCGTCAAATACCTTTTGTAACCTACTTGCTTTTTTTTAGTCGTCGATCTCTCTTTGTGTTTGCCTTAGCCTCGCTTTGGTATCACATTGGCCTTACATTTATCTCACATTGGCTTTGCATAGGCCTCGCTTTCGGTTCTCTTCCTTTTGCTTTACTCTCCTGTGAGGCCATCTCAGTGCGAGAGGGATCGAGTGGGAAATGACGAGGTGAGACATGGGCTGCTAAGACACGAGTCTCTTTTTATAATTTTAAGTGAAAACCAACGAAGAAAGATCTTAAGAAAATAAATAAGGGGAGATCTGTAAATAAAGTACCGAAGTTAGAGAAAGGGAAAATATGTAGAGGACATATAGCTTCGAACGGTGTCCGCTCATGCTGGTATTCGGGATCGAAACCGGTACCGCTACGTTGTGAGGCCAACGCCGAATCCACTGTGCTAGCATGAGACCGTGCAAGAGTTGTAATATCGATTATAAGCTTCTGGTCGAAGGACTTTTGGCCACCGGTGTCAAGTGACCTCACTCTCCTTGACTACATCATGTGGGGAGAAATCTGGAGCAAGGCCTGAAAGAAAAGCCATATCAACTTCGACGAGGTGAAGTCATTCTTCGACCGCGTGTGGGATAGAATGACTAAGTATTTCGTCCTTAACGTGTGGGTTACCTTCATAACTCACCTGGACCCAGTGCTCACCACCGTAGGTGGCCAAATTGATTAATATTACAATGTACAGACATATGTTATGTTAAAACAATAAAAACGTGTCTAACTGTATCAAAACTATCATTTTGTCTTTTGCTTAGAACGTCGTAATTGAATGCTGAGAGTGGATTGACAATGAAAATAGAATGAGAGTAAACGCATTGAGAAAAAAAGAATGAGGAAAATAAATAGTTGTTGGGTTAAAATTCCGAATTCGATTGACAGATATTAAAAAAAAATACCTAAAAAAACTTGATAAGGAGATGAATTGGCAATTTTTCCTGAAATAGTAATTATAAATGTTGAGTAAATAATTGTTAAAATGCACTCCATTTAAAAGGAAACCATGAAGATGACCACGCAACTGGTTGAAATATGTAATTTGTTCAATGGAGTAAAATATAAACTCGAGAGTTCAACTATGCTCATTAGAGACAACTTAAGGAAGGCTTTTCGCATCAAGAAGATAAAGAGCGATTGAAATATGTACATCGAAGCAGGTAGAGAAATTCTTCCTTGAAACGGTTCTTTGTCAAAATTAAAGACAAAATTTCAACTGAGGTATAAATTTATAAGTGCTGAAAGAGTATTTCATTTTTTGAGGACTCTCCTTTAATCTTGGATAGTTTAATTACTTATTCTACTTCTATTTTTTATATGATACGAGAATTTAAAATAAAGCGTTTGTAGATATCAGCAGATGCAATAAAAGATACCTCGCACCCCTTTAGCTCCGTAGAGGTGTAGATCTTTAGCTCAAAAGAAAGTCACGGGCGCCAATTTATTTAAGATTACAGTGGTGTCTCATAAGGACAGATTTTACTCTAAATTTCCATATTTTTGTTCAAAAATCTTTCTTCAACGCACCAACCTTGGGATATTGCAATAACGCTATCTCTAGGAGAGCCATCTAGGATCTTTGGGATCTAAAGACAATACAAACATACCAAGGGTTATAAAATGACTGTTTGTTGTTAAGGTTAAAGCTTATCCTGCGTGATAATGGTCGAGTAAGGCTGGCCAGAGATGAGCGGCATTAAATGGCGGTGCAGCAAGGTTCTTCTTCCGTTGAAACTGAAGAGCCAATCTGCGCACATCAACGCCCCTACATTGTGTACCAGAGGGAGATTTTGTGGATCCAAATGTGAGCCAAGAACTAATCTTTTCAAAATGAATTTTGGTTGATATTATTTTCATTCTGCTTAACTTTTCTCTTTTTCTGTCTAAGAAAAGTTTATTTTTTTAATGAGAGGATAAAAGAAAATCTCAGTGGAGTGAGTTTAGATATGATGAAGGAGATTTACTAGACTTTTTGGATTAACGGTTTTCAATAGTAGAGGGACCGCTCTCGATTATATTACTTTTTTTAATCTCAACTATTCTCCTTTCAATATGGGTGCGAAATTTCCCCTTTAAAAATGTTAGTACCCTAATTTCATTTCTCTAAACAATTTCTTATCAGTCATTTACAAAATCTCTGGCTATTAACAAAGAATAACTTATTTCACATTCATGTATCGCTTTTAATGTTCTCTCCATTGATATTTCCTTTAGGGAGAGAATCGCTTCTACATTAAAAGCTATTATAAAAGAGCACAACTATTCTTATTCATCAAATCAATCTAAAGTAGGGTTAAAACCAAAAAAGGGTGTGGCATTTCATGCCTCAGAGTCTTGCAATTTGCATCATTCCAATAAATCGTCAATAGGGGGGGAGAAGCGAGGCTTCCATAAAAGGCGATTGCCAAGAAAGAAAGGTAGAAAACTCACTGATCTGGTTACCGGCAATGGGATAAATATGGGGATCAAAGGAGGCACTTTGGTAGCAAAAGAAGAGGAAAAGGGCGAAAGAGTAATGAGGAGTGGTGGTGAAACCCACCACTCCTTGCATAAGATGTGCAGTTGATGAAACGAGGAAGAGAGATAAACACCGTTTTCATCATAAAAGAAAGGAGAAAGAAGTTTTGGGCTGAGTCCAGATGATCGGTAACCTCCACCATGAACAGGTCACAGTTGGAAAACCTACACAAAACTGTCAGAAAACGTAAGATATATATTGGTCAATAGATGTGGCAGGAATTTCCGAAATTCAGAGTAATGTAAATTGGAAATAGGAGGAGAGTGGAGGGTATTGTCGTAGGATTGGAGAATACTAAAAATTGCAGCCAAAGTGCCACTCCGACAAGAAAATACCTCCTGGAGGTCGTGACTAAAACAAAAAAGAAGACCTGGAACACTGTTTAGTTAGCTGAAACTAACCTGGTAATCAGGGAACAGAGAATCAGATTTAAAAGTAACGAGAGGGCTCAGAGTCGTGCAGGGAAATGGGACTCAAGTATAAGTGGAGATGCTAGAAAGAAAAATAGTATGAATATGATCAGGGATCAAGACAATGGATTGATATAAATAAATGGCGCGTTGTAGCTCTTGTAAACAAGAGGTAGTTATAATCCTTATATCTTGTCAGGGAAAGAAGCCGAAGTGGGCTCTCTGACAAGGAACTTTTTTGGAAGCATAGCTTAGGGATTACCTCACCTTCAACCACGGAGGAATAACGTCCCAGAAGGCTGGCACGTCCAATAACGAGTGATGGATGGCCACTCACGCCACTCTCTCGTTACCAGACGTCGTTGTGTGAAGAGGGGCTAGAAATGTTATAGACAAAGGCGTCCGAGGATGAGCTGCTAGACCTTTTGAGCTAGCAACGTAGAACAGTTATATCCTTGGTTATCTGTACCAAATTTTTATTAACTCGTAGTTGGTTCTGTGCAGAAATCGCATGCTTCTTAGCACTATCTATTCAATACACTCACAAAACCATTAAGGAAGAGAGGCAAAAGGTAAGGTATTCCTGCGAAAGGTCTGTCTCTTGTTACAAAAGAGGTAATGTGGAAAAGCAGAAGAAGCGAAAATTATTGTTAACGTTGGGACACGAATGCCAGGAGAGGCAAGCCATAGGAAGAATCAGATGAAGCAGAGGCTTTAGTTAACTTAGGAGAGCAGAGAGGCGGTTATATGGGCGTTGGTCGACAGGGATCTTGGTACTCGTTTGACGTCTGTATTTATAAGACGCTCGATCTGTTCCTGCGGCCATTGTAGAATATTATATGATATGAGAGTATACTAGAAGAGGGGAGTGAAATGTTTGGTATACGGAAAGTGATGGATTTAGGAATTGTAGTGGAAGTTTTTAAGTCACGGCTGAAAGGAACAGGGAGAGACAATATTGAAAGGTGAAGTCTGATAGGAAGGCATTTTTTGTAGCTCAAGGGGAGGTGGCAATGAGGAGTAGGGCAAGAGTTCTGGAGTTTGGTATAAGGGCTCTGAGCGGAGCTTTGGGAAATGGTCAGATTCCTCGGGATTTATGATTATGCTTGGCGGTGGGGTGTGGAAGTGCTTCGGGGGGGTGTTAACGACCTAATGATTATGCTTCGGTGTTAGAGTTTAGAGTTATGCTATGCGCTGCGACTTTGGGATTAGGTTTTTCACGAGTAGCATTTAAGTTATGGATTTTGAGAGGTGCATAAATGTTGGAAGTTTTGGAAGAAAAGGTTGGGGTAGAGGTAAACTGGAATAAAGGGGGGAAGGAACCAAAGGGGTTTCTCACGCATACCTGTTCCCGCGCCCCTTGAGTACTCAGGAATGGAGAGTACCGGAAAGAGTTGACATTTGACTCAATCTGTAGGTCTGGTCCTCGTGCAAAAATTCCTGAGTTTTAGAAAGTATTTCGATTCGCGGGAATTTTCTCTAAAGTGATGAGCCACCGCGGCTCTCCAGGCCAAGTTAATGTGCCTGAACCTTTTCCACAATGGGGCACGGAGAGCCACAATGTTAATTGGAAATACGCATAAACAGCTTTATTGATGAGTATTTTCTGGGTAAGATCTATTTTGGGCATTTCTTGAAGGTCTGGATTGACAAAACTCTAATTGGCCGGAGAGGATTGTTGCTTCCTTACAGTTCAGGTTTTCCTTCAGCACCAATGGGATTTACGACATGGACTACACTGCACTGATTGGAGATCGTTCTTCTAATTAATTTAAATTTCTTGTCACTTGGTAACTTCGGAACCTAAATCTCGATTAAAGTCATGTAAATCTTCTGGGCCTAATGTTTAACAAAGCAGTTGATGCATCTGATAATTACAGTCTCACATAAATTACATCACCTCAATGAGTCCTTTAATACTTGTCACCTTTTTTACAGTTGAAAGAAAGTAAAGGAAATTCGTGTTATTAAACCAAGCGACGATCATCAAAGGAAAGAGACCGAATTAAATGGTTGAATGGATGTGCTTTGAGCAGGAATTGACGATTTCATAGAATCCATTAGTCTAATCCTTCTTGACTCAACTTCTTAGTAAATTGGTTCTAATTATTGTTACACAGAACTGGATAACACAAATTTTCTGTAATTCCAACCGACTGGCTTTCTACTCTTTATTTTATTTAGGACCACGTAGAGTAAATCAATTTGTTTGGCGATTCTATGGGCAAGCGTATTTTACCCAATTAAATTACGCAATAAACGCGTGTGAAAACAATAGCTATTTATTTTTCCCAACAGAACAACTTTTGATGTCGTTCGATTCATCTTTTAGTTGTACAATGAATTGTCAAAAATCATGAAAAATCCTTAAGGCCGACAATAAGATTTTGTTTACACATATGACAGAGATAATTTTTTTAGAAATAAATATATTTATAACGAGTCTAAGGTAAATGAGCAACATCAATCCATGAAAATATACATCTTTTATGATAAAGCAGGAGTTGTCAGCGAATAATTTAATGATGGGAAAGAAATCAATTCCAGTTGATTCAACAACTTGTCTGCGAGTTTATTATTGTTTTGATTTAATCGGTTGGCGATTTTATAGTTAAAGCAAACCAAGCTTTATGTGAAGTGGTTGTAGCTAAACTTTGTTGGGCTCGACAAGAGACTTTCTAATAACATTTTATTTTCCTGGCTGCAAGTCATCTCTAGAGAGCCCCTCAACCTTCTGGAAATGTTTATGATCAGGCCTACTGTCCAAAAGGCAAAGAAAACATGCATACCTGGTGTACCCACCCTACAATCCGAGTGAGGAGGCAAGCACTTCATAATCACCACAAACATCCCATTTAAACTGAGTATAGCTTACCTTCTCGAGGAGCTTTTTTACATTGTTATATTCTTTCTTCATCTATACCGAGTATGCTATAGGCAGGGATGGATACTGATTCCCATTTGGTATGGAAACAGCTTTAAGGCTTTGTGTAGAACTATCTATGAAAAGTCGCCATTCTTCAGGCTTGTTATCAATTCCAATTGCTGTAAAAAAGGCATTAATATCTTTACATAAGCAGAGATCCTCACTTATATCAAAGTATACTTCGAATTTCCTTATGGCGCCTCCTGTATACTGTTGATCTGCAGTCCTCCCCCAACAGATTCTATTCATTAAGTCTCGATGCCAAAAGCTCAGATCCAAGTCCCTGATGAGATCATCCAGTTCACGTTGATTTGAAAAGTGTGGGCGGGTACTCATTCTTGGCTCAAACGTTTCATCCATTTCTTCATTGTCACAACCTTCCAACTCTCCTGATGAGACCTCCAGCATACCCCTTACCTGAAAAAATATATAAAGAGATGCATTTAATAGCTGGAACATAAATACGGATTGCATGTGTAGACACATTCCAAGAATCATTATCTAGATGTTTTGAATATTTCAGTATTGATTCTGTTACAAAGAATATAGCTTACAATTTGATAGGATTTAATTACATTTTCTGGCGGCCGTGGACCCAATAAGGTTTTATCATGTGGCAAAAGTGCGATAGAGGATGAAATGTTGGGATATGGAGGGGATTTTCTTCCCTTAACTATTCTGTATTTTGATATATCAATCATTTAAAAATAGCAATCATCGTGATGATTTATGGCTCTTGCGAAACTCTCGGCACAGGAAATGGCTTTGCTTTTCTTGCACCTCTCAGCCATGCAGCTAA